>JASANR010001551.1:0-146461 GCA_030849635.1 Wallacemonas sp. MBr04
AGGAGGGCTTCGGCTGGGCCGAGCGCGAGAACGCCTGGGAGCAGTAAGTTGCTCTGAGACACACAGAGAAACGAAGGTGAACTTCCGCTCAGATGGTGCTCGACAGCTTTTCTCATTCTCGACAGCACTTGCGGTCCACGTCTCGTCAAATCCTGATGGTCGAGAAGACAAGCATAACTTAATTTTTGTTTTCCCCATTCATTTTCAAAAAAAAAACAATCGATACTCCAACACGTCGATGCGAGTGCACACTCGTACAGCTGCATGGTCATGTATGCTCCCCTTTGTTGTTGCTGGCGTAGCTCTTAGACGTAAGCTTTATGAACGCCTCGTCGATGTGCACACGCTCTTCCCGTTGTCTCCTTGGTGTTGTAGGTGATCACCCACGCGCAAATGAAAACGTGACACGGCGTGTGCGCGTGACCATCGCTGAGAGTCCCTCAGGCTTCTGGTTCCTGCCGCAAGGAAACCGTTGGGGACTGGCTTCCTTCTTTTGTCAGGTTTCCCACGTATCTCTACTGTTCACATCCGTTTCTTCTCGATACCGATCGCGCTTCCTTTCACACATCTTCTTCTTCTTCTCTCACCACCAGTATTGTGAGCGCACGTGCACTGCAATAACAGTCGTTTTGCGCGCGCTCCCTTGTGTTTCTGCGTTCGAGCTTGTCGCTTCCCTGTGGAGGTGCGTCTGTGTTGGCGTGCTCGCGTGGCATACAGAGACTAACAAGGCCGTCGGCAGTCGTGTTTGTGATTTTGTTTCGTTCGCAGCTATCTGCACTCTTTCCCCTCGTTCCTATTCTGAAATTGCGTTGCCTGCAGCTCAGTCGCCTCTCGCCTCTTCTTCTCCGTCGTGCTCTGTTTCGCGTTGACTATTTTGTGTGTTTTTGTGTTATTCATTTGACATTAGTCTTCAAAATACTAGGAACAAACAAAAGCGAGGGAAAATGCCTGTTCCATCCTTCATTTTCCAGGCGCGGTACCAACTGTCTCCGTTCGGCTCGCCAGAGAAGCTTGTTCTTCTCTTGTGGCTTCTGCTGTCGATCCCGTTTTTCCTTCCTGTCGACCGTCTGCCGACAATGGAAGAAGCGGCATTTCGCGCGGTGAGCATTCTGAATGGTAACAGCACCCCCGACTACTGCCACCTCTGCCACATTGTTCTTCAGAACGTAGACATTACGCAAGCCTCATTCCTAGATGCGTCCGTGAAAGATTTCGAGACGTTTCTTGGTCACGGTGATGAGCAGCTCCTGAAGGCGTGCAAGGCTTCTCCGGACGAACGAGGCTGTGATACGCTGCGCATCAAGATCGACGAAGAGCTGAAAGCCTACACCAATGTGGTGCTCGAGCAGATGCTGACCGTGAGTACGACGTTGGAAGCCTACGGTACTGGCTTGCTCGCCTTCATCGACAAGTTCAACAGCCTTATTTGCTCCTACGTCGCTGTGAACAAGGTTAAGCAAGCACCTCCACCTAGCAATAGCGATGCCGCACGCCGCTCCATCAAGTTGTTTCGTAACCACATGTGGCTGAGAACGTACCCAGACTCCGGTCGCCACCACGCAAAGTGCGCGGAGCTCTGTGAGAAGCGCGTCAAGCTGCGCGATCGGCCGATGCTGTACTTGCTGCGGCTTTACGTCCGCTTCCACGTGCGCCCCGTCATTCTCTGGTTGCAAGCCGAGCACATCTCGACCTACATCGCCGTGACATTCGTGATTGTCATGTTTACCATTGTGCTGCGACGACTGCTGGCGCCAATGCCGATGTACCCGGCATCCAGCATCGCGTCCACTGGCTGGGCGTACAGAGCCGTTGTCGATGCGATGGCGCAGTCTGGTGGCAGTGCGAACAGCGGCGCCCAAAACCAGCCGCCCGGTCGCGCAACGGCACGGGGCAAACCACCAGGCCGGCGGCGATAGTCAGAGAGAGAGAGACACGAAAGAAGAAAGCAACAACAAAACACAAAGTGAGAGAGGCTTGAGATGGGTTGTGCACTGTCAGTCGCCCGTCCGGGACGTGCAGCATGCCTGATGTACGTTTTAGTGGTGCGCAGTGTTTTTTGGTAGGTGCCCGTTGTTGTTCTCAGTTCCATGCCTCTGCCGACGTTGCTTTTGTGTTTCGTGGCAGTCACATGCATTATTCTCTGACTCTCGCTGCGGTCGACGTTGTTTTCTTTTGGTTTTGGTTTTCGGTGTGGCGTCTCTTTCCACTCTTTCCATGCCTCGTGGTTTTTGTGTGACATAATCCGTAAACGTGTTTGAAGAGGATTCAGCTACCCATGTGGTGACCGTCCAAAAGTTATCCGATCCATACAAACAGACACAGAGACACCGAAAGAGAAAGAGAGAGAGAGATGTACTTGATTGCACACATGGCCGCAGTGTTAGCAGGCACACACACAAAGTGGTAGCTGCTACACGATGACCACGCGCGACAGCGACGATAGAAGCGCATTGTACAGTGTCTTTCTTTTTGACACGCTCTGACGTGCGAGAGTCTTGCTCCTCACCTTACCAGACAGGCGTTCATTTTGGTAAATAGTTTTTTTTTGTACCCATGTGACGCGCGTACTCACAATGACGATGACCTTAGGACACCAAGCATCTCACCCTCTTCCCTCTCACCCCTCCCCACACACACTCTGTCTACCTCTTCGTTGTTTCTGTAGTTCCTCATCACCATCGTCACGGTAACGAAGGCTGCAACGGTTTTGACTGGGCTTTCATCAGCTGCGCGGCTTTCTACATCGCATTTTTGTCTTCTTCGCCTGCACACGACCACTTCATAGATGTCTACCGTTCACGTGCTTGTCGGGCAGTGCGGCAACCAGCTCGGCGCGTCTTTCCTGGACACGCTCGCGCAGGAGGCGGCTCAGAGTGGTGATGAGTCGTACCAGATGCTCGTGTCCTCGACGCACTTCCGCCCGGCGATGCGGTCCAAGTCGCGAGGCCCGCGCGCCGCCCCACCACAGTCCACTGACGCTGACACCACACAGCGATCCTTCTACGCCCTCTCCGCAAGCGAATCCAAAGGGACGGAGACGACCGAGAGCGACCAGACCCGTCACTTGCCACAGCCTCGCTGTGTCATGGTCGACATGGAGCCCAAGGTCATCCAGGAGACGATGCAGCGTCTGCGCGCGCGGCACCGCAGCGACGGTGCGTCCCTCTACACACTCGCACCTCAGCAGTGCGTGACGCGTGGCGAGGGCAGTGGCAACAACTGGGCGTACGGCTATCTCTCCCAAGGCGCCAGTCGGCGCCACGAGATTGAGGAGTGCCTCCGCCGCGAGTACGAGATGAAGGACACGACGGTTTCCGCCTGCCACGTGGTGCACAGCGTCGCTGGTGGCACTGGCTCGGGCGTGAGCTGCGTGGTGGCGGATGTCGTGCGGGACTGCTTCCCACGAACGGCACTTCTTCACAGCATCGTGTGGCCGTTTGAGTGCGGTGAGGTGGTCACGCAGTGGTACAACGCGGTGCTCTGCATGAACTCGCTGCGCGACGCCATCGATGGTGCCTTTGTCGCGTTCAACGACCACCTGGCCAACGACCTGCAGCTCCAGAGCGCGAATCGAGGCGCGTCCACACTGGACCAGGTCTCCTTCGACGCGATGAACGCTCGCATCGCACGCCTCATGGCACCACTTCACCTGCCGCAGCTCTTGTACAACGTCCCCTCGCCAGCCGAGGACGTCGCGCGCCACCGCATCCAGTCGACGTCCTCGAACGCGTGGTACGATCAGCACCGGCGCAAGATGGAGGCCGAGCGTCCGCGACCACTTCGCTCCGCCACGGTGGAGGACACGCTCGAGGCGCTCGCGCTGGACCCACAGATGAAGTTTTTCACCGGCTGCGCGGTGCCGGATCGCCTGTCGCCGTCGCTGACCTGGGGCGCGGTGCTCGGTGATGCGGCCCGCATCAGTCGCGACACCTTCACCACGGACGGCGTGTTCGTCGGAGGCAAGCCGTCCAACGCAGCCAGCAAGCTCGCGCTGCCCTTCTCCGGGTGCGGTCGAAGCAGCCTGTGGTGTGTGCGCGGTCGGGACGCGCGATCGGACGGCATCGACGAGCTGCGCCACACGATGGCGACCAGCGCCTTTGCCCCATTCCCGCTCACGCAGCTGTTTGTCAGTCCCGTTCACAGCGCCCCCCTCCCGTTCGATGGCGCCAACGGCGGCGGTGCGAACGGGTCCTCATTCCCTCATCCGTCGCACAGCGCTGATTGCGAAGTCACCCTCTACGGGGCGACGCCGGCGATTGGCGCGTATCTCGCTGGCACCCTCGCCCGCACAGAAACGCTTCTCAACAGCGGTGCCTTCTTGCACCACTTTGAGCGCTATGGCGTCACGAAGGATGACATTCGTGACGCGGTGGCCAGCCTGTGGGACATGGCCGTGGCATACGGTGTCGACACGAGCGTCCAATGACGTCACTCACATTGCTGTTTAACGATTGGTCACCTTGGCTGTTGTCCACATAGATAGAGAGCGGAAGCGGTGGTACAGGGGCTCTCTAATGTCACTGTTCTCGCAACCTGTATCAATAGAATAAACAACTTTTACACATTCAAAAAGAACTGCTTTTTTTTTTTTTTGCCGCTGGCGACGACTCTTCCTCTTCACTGGGATGAAGGCCGCGTAGCGATTCATGTGCCATACACGCGTGCGGTGGTTTCTTCTTCCTGTGGACACCTGGCACACGCTTTCACTACACACCAACGGAGCAGGAACAGAGCAACACAAATTCCGCGGTTTGCCACAAGAACGAACCTATCGTGACATCGCCACTCCATGTACTCTCGCCGTCTTCACCATTTGCTCAACGCTCCCCTCTCTCTCTACCCAACCGCACTCATCTCGTTCTCGTTCTTGTTCTTGTTCTTGTTCTTCTTCATTTTTCATTGCTCACTGTGTCTCTTCTATAGTCTACACTGCAAGCTAACGTAAATATAACCTCTACACCAGACTCAAAGCATTTCTGCCTCCTTCAGCTCCACTCCCCTTCCCCTCCTCGCAGAAAACCAAACCAAGAAGAAACAACAGGAATAGCTTTCCTTGTGCGTTCTCACTTCTCATCTAAACACCGTTAACAAACCCCCAATCACTCCCTCCCCCCAACTTTACGTACGTGACCGTTTTCGTCTAATCCGAACTCGCACACACGCCTACGTAATCGCGCTCGTCGTGTTTCACACCTTCCTCCTCCTTCTTGTCGGCATTCCGTTTTTCCACAACATCAAGCACTCGCAAAAAGCGTCGTTCGCGTCCGCACTTGTGCTCATTGTCGAAAGCAAATCCCGGTATCCAGCTGCTCTGTTCACTTTTTATATCCAAGTAACAGAACAAACAAGAACAAAAGGTCACGTCATCTGTCGCTTGTGAGACCACAGAGAGCATTCTCCTTGTCCCACGAACATCCCCAAACAGACGCACACACACACACACACGAACATCCCCCACACAGTAACAGCCTCCACCATGTCTGCCGCTGCCACCATGCACGCCAGCCACCGCGCTGCTACGTACCGCCACAACGTCTACGCCTTCAACCCCCTTGAAGAGGAGGAGGGCATCGTCCTCGTGGTCCCCGCCTCCGCCACCGCCACCAAGGTCCTCGCCGAGCCGCCCATGACGTCCGCTGGCTTCGCCCTCCCCATCCCCGCGTCGGTCGCCAAGGCGCAGGCACTCGAGAGCACGTACACCGTTAGCGCCTCCACCACCGAGGAGGACGGCACGAGCGACGTCGCCGCCAACGACCTCAGCATCAGTGAACTCGGCACCCCCGCGCCCGCCTCCGTGCTGACCGCGACGGTCCCCGTTGCCGCCATTTCCGTGTTCCGCTACGCCTCCGTCAACTTCCGCTTCGGCTCCGCGTGGTTCCTGGCCCCGTTCCGCACGCACATCGGCGACATGGTCGTCGTCCAGTACCCCGGCAGCAACAACAGCCTCCACATGGGCCTCGTGAGCGGTATCACGACCGTCAAGCCGAGCACCTTCTATAGCGCCGAGAACCAGGACCCGAAC
Organism: Wallacemonas sp. MBr04; assembly: GCA_030849635.1. Classification (NCBI taxonomy): domain Eukaryota; phylum Euglenozoa; class Kinetoplastea; order Trypanosomatida; family Trypanosomatidae; genus Wallacemonas; species Wallacemonas sp. MBr04. The sequence goes on from JASANR010001551.1 coordinate 6,023, forward strand.
TACCTCACCGAGGAGGAGATCGCCGATCTGCCCCGCCTCGTGCGTCACGCCCGCGACTTTGACAAGCAGACCAAGATTGAGCTGCGCGAGCACGACATCCACTCCCTCACGAACGCCCAGGCCGTCGCGCAGGAGATGGGTGCCGCTGTGCAGTTCCTGGATGCTGAGTGGCTGCTCGACCTGAGCGCCGTCACCTTCCTCGTGCACGTCTACGACGACTCTGCCGTCGGCATCGATCAACTGGCCGACGAGCTGGCCGCGCAGGAGGGCGCTGAGGTAGTCTTCACGTACCCCGCTGCCTAAAGCAACAGAAAAGAAAAAACATCAACACGCGTGCCGTTGTGTGCTCTGTTTCGTGGCGTCCGCACGCAAAGCATCGCAGCGCGGCGCTGCCGAACAGACACCCACGCAAGCACACAACGCAACGTGGACACAAGCAGAGTGCATGCAGGCGACGTCGCGCACATTGCGGCGTAGAGGCAAAAAACAAAGGATGCGCCTGATGCCACTGTTGCTGCCTGAACGTGTTTTTTCTTTATTTTTCGTGTGCATGGCGAGAGAGAGAGAGAAAAGTTAGCAACAAGCCAGACCTGTGGACTTTCGCTTTTCCGTGTCGACAGACAACAACGAGGGACGAAACAGTAAACCGCACAGACGTTTGCACGTACACTCCAGTACAAACTGACGCACACATCCTTCACTCCGTGTGTCTTTCTCCCTCTCTCTCTCGCACTCGCGCCAAAATAAAGAGCAATACCAAAACCCAACGTCATGGCGCACAAAAAAAAAACGCATTCTGGCTTGCATCCATGCTGAACAACAGGACGAGAGAACCCATCCACACATGTTTTATTACCAGACTTTTTAGAAGGAATCTTCATTCTCACGGTGAACGCAGGGAGAGAGAAAGATGGAGGGAGCCCCACTACTTTTAGATATTTTCCTTTCTACTCCCTTCTTTTCACCCCCGCACATTTGTATCAGGACTAACTTTTTCACCAACAAGACCACATGTTTCTCGCTTTCTTTCGCTTTCTCTTCACCGTGCATGATATGAGTTCCGCCCCACCCCCCTTTCTCCCCTTCGTTTGGCGCCTCTTCACTCGCCTGCGTGCCTCTGCAACCCGAGTTCGCAGCGTGGGATGCAGCGACACCGCTGTCCTTCTCCGCTACCTACATCTTGTTTTTTTTTCTTGTCAGACTAAGTCGGTCAAGGGCACAGCCTTGCAAGACTGTTGTTGGCCTTTACTTCTCGGCGTTTAAGTGATTCGCAGTTCGCCCGCCCCATATAGATTGGGCGACCTGCGCATGCAGGTTTTGTTTTTTCGGTGTTCGATTCCTCCCCTGTTAAAAAAAAAATCAAGGGAAATCTCGTAGTTTGGTTCTCTTCTTCAATGATGTTTTCTCTTTCTCTTTGATCTGTAAACAAACAAACCAAAAAGGACAACTAAAAACGCAAAAAAAAGATGAAAATGGTAACACCACTCGTCAGATGGGCAGTCGTGGGCACAAAGGAAGCAACAAAGAAAGAAAAAAAGAAGACGTATGTGCGGTTACCTCTGAGTGGCAGCTCATACGCGGCTCCCTTTCTCTCCCTCCTGTTCTTTATTTTCTTTCGTACTCTTTACTCCGCTCATCTGTAGCTGGTTTGTTTTCCTGTTTTCGCTCCGTTTTTTGTCTCCTGTGAAGGTTGGACGTCTGGCCTTTTCAGTCTCTATGTATTCTTCTCGGCCGACGCATTGCGTTACCGACTCGCGTCATGACAAACTGTACTGCGACGCTGACCAAAGAAACAAAAATCAAATCGACATACGCTGAAAAGGGAACATTTTCGCTCACCATTTTTTTAAATTGTGATCGCTGTGATCATTCCCTTGCGATTGACTTTCTGTTTTTCTTTTGTTGTTGCTCAGTACCAGTGGAACACAAGGTGTGTTTGCGACACACGCTTGACACGACTCGATTCATTCTTCAAGTCCACCTTCACAGTGTTTTTACTCTCTTTTTTCTTTTTCTTTCTCCCGTGTGGGGACTGTCACAGTTTTTCTGGCATCAAGCCACCGAACCCAAAACACTGACTCGTTTGTTTGGTGAGAGGCGAGCCTCTCATGACGTGCAAGTGTGGCAAGCGTCCTCCACGTTTGTGAGGCGGTCTGTTCGCCAGTCCATCGAATGTGAGCTCCTAGTGATGATTCCCACGATGTCCATTTGTTTTTTTCTGTGCATTTACTGACTTCTTCTTCCTTTGAAGCAGTAAATCGGAATGACAGTACGTCGTGGATCATTGCGAAAGAGCTGGACCAGCAACGTTTTTTTTCTCTTCGTTTTCTTTGGTGCATTTTGTTTCCTTCTTTCCGTTTCTTCCTTCTTTATTCACCTGGGCATTTGTTTATTATTTCACTCTTTTCTTTCCTTCCTTCTTCATTCTCTATATATATTCGGTTCTCTTGGTTTCTTCTTTTCATTTTGCCCCCCTCACGTGCTCGGCTTGAACAGGTGTGGACACGTGTCAGAGGTCATGTCTACTTGTTCTGCCTTGCGCGACGCTTGTTTTTATTGTATTATGTATTTCGCAACTCTGGTGAAGCGTTGACGACTTCTTCCTTGGTATTCACCAGCAAATGTGAAGGTTGACCACTCTGCTCACCAGCTCTCGCACTTTCTTCCGCGCGGCCGTACCTGTTAGAAGGTGAAGCCCCTCCCTCCACCCCATTTTTAGAGCTGTTAGATGGTCTTTTGCGACCCCCCTTCTTTCTTTTTTTTATTTGCGTTTACTACTCTGTCTTTTCCACCACATTTTCTTCTTCCTCTCCACATGTTTCTTTTTCCGCACGTCTTTTTTTCTCCGTCGATGCTGAGTTCTTCCGTTGCTGCCACTCTATAACGGCGCAAAAAGAAGAAGCAACTTGAAAGCAAACCAAACCAAAAAAATGAAATGGAATGAGAAAGCTACCTGCAAATCCTTCCTGTTTTCGATTTGTTTGCAACGCGCTACTTCTTTCAACCTATGGCACCTGATGTATACGTATACCCCAGAGTCAGACGAGCCACCCATGTTACTCCGTGATGTGTGTGTGAAACTCGGCGGTTGACACGAAATAGCATCCTTCGGCTTGTTCATTCCTCACGTGCTTTTGTTGTTTCTTTTATCCTGTTTTTCTTCGTTTTACGGAGATTGCCGTCATCAACAGTTGAGCATTAATTCTATATCAAAAAAACTTGAAGCAGAGAAAAACTAAAGTGATTCTTCCTTCGCTTTTTTCCCTCTCTACTCGTCCCTCAAAATCTCGAATGCAACGTCCATGTAAACAATCCGAGACACCTTCACACGTTGCCAGTAAGGGAGGTGTTCCTCGAAGTGCCAACTCTCACTTGCTGACTTGGCACCTTTTTCTTTTTTTTTTCTGTTCCCGTTTTTTTTCCCTGGCCCACTTCTTTTTGGCTTTCTTTTTTGTCGTCTGTGATCCACAGAGATCCTGCCCACCCCAATAAAAAAACCAAAACAAAATTTATACAACCTACAGAATTAAAAAAAAACTTCACAACAGAACTTCAACTCACTATCAAAATGCGCAGCCTTTGTACTTTTTCGGCGTTCCTGATTTCTATACGAATCAATCTCGCGCCCCCATTACTTCTCTCCTTTTTTTTTGTTTTGCACCTTTAATCGTTGCCCTTTGTCCAGCGAGTGACTCGCACCACATTTACCAATGGAAGAGAAGCTGTGGAGAATCAATACTGAAGAACGATGACACCCTCTCTACATGCTTTTTTCCCCTCTTTTCGTTTTTATTTCCGTCGGTGATGACACGGTGATACCTACTTCAATCAACACTCAAAAAAAATAACAATAGGACCAAATAGTGAGTGTCATGTTCAGCCGATAGTATCCCGATTTATCACACCGATCTTTATTTCTCCTTTATTTTTGTGTTTTTTTCTTCTTGACCGCAGACTGTCTTCGTTTCTTTATTGGTACGCTACACGTGTTCTTTTTCTTTTTCTTGTTTTTGTTTCATGCTCGTTTGGTATGCGTTCATGTTGCTTTTCATTTCACTGTTCGCTCAACGCCTGCCAGGAGTGGTGAAGCAACACTTCTCCCATTCCTTTTTGAATCCCGTTTTTTTTCTTTTCGCGCTTGTTTCTTTGTCAATCGAGAGAATACACGCACATCGATTGAGTGCACTCGCACAGCCCCGAAGTAAACATCCAACTTGTGAAAGCTGCGTCTTTCACCATCGAGGGTGCGCCGAACGATGTCTTTGCAAAGAACAGGTGAGAAAAAAAGGAAGCCTGAGCAATGTGACGTTTCGAGGATTAAACAGATTAGGCCCTCGTTTTGGATATACTCTTCTTTTTCTTTCCTTCTTGCTGAGGTGGGAGTCACGGGACGCCAGTTTTTTTTCTGCTGTGAGACCTTTGTTTTGGTTAGCTAGCAGCGTCCCCTGTTTCTCTCTCTTTCCTGCGGGAATGCGTCGAAACGTGGAAACGCGTGCGCTACCTCTCGATCCCCCCAAGAAAAGTGACTCCTCTATCTGCCTGCCAAGGAGACGAAAAGCAAAAAGAGCCACTTGCACGGCCACGTGAACTTTCCTCCGGGTTTTTTGTTCGCGTTCTCCTCCTCTGATGCGTCTTCGATTGCTATCTGGCCAAAAAACGACAAAAAACGGTGCAGAAGCGACCAAGTAAATTGAAGAGTATGCGTGCAATGCTTTGTTTGTTGTGCGCAAACACAGACTGATACCAAAACGCAACAAAATATATTTCGTCTCGTAGCATTTACAATGGCTGAATGTCTACTACACAAAACATCAGAATCAGACAATAAAAAGAAGAAGAACGACTCGAGAGGATCGCTTCAATCCCAAAGTACTGGTCGAGCCCCATCACGGTTGTGTGCTTGGCCTTGTGCGGCTGTTATTGTGTTTGGGGGGGGGGGGGGAACAGTGAGCATCTCACGCGTTTCGACAGCGCCGACGTGATACACACCGCGAGAGTCGTCAAGGACTGCCGGCGCTCCGTATCACCATGTCGGGCCCAACGTTGTTGCGTTCCCTCTTACACACATACACACGCACGCACATACACTCCGTTCTGAGCATCTGTGCACACCAATGTGTTTGTAGTTGGTCCTTCAAACGAAAAAGAAGAAGGAAAAATACGTCCTCAAAACGTCCTCCACCAAATCCATATTTTGCATCCGACTTCCACACTTCTCACCTTCTCACTCCAGACAGAAACACAGTTTAGTGTCGCTTTTTCTTTTGTGTGTGTGTGTGTTTGTTTCGCGTTTAAGTGTCGTTCATCACAGAACCGAGATGCTGAGAAGGAGCGCTTTGTGGCGTGCTGCACCACCCTCCTTGGAAGATGTCATGGCCGCCTTCAAAGTGCTCGGCATGCCGTACAACCCACGCCGCCCAGCCGCAGACAACCCAACAGGCGAAGCCGTCCGCAAGCAGTACCGACAGCTCGCCCAGCTACACCACCCTGATCTCAGCAGCGGCAGCGACCAGCAGATGACCGTCATCAACACCGCCTATGAACTCATTCAGTCATCGGGTGTGCTGCAGAACACGTTCACGCCTGCCTTGGAAGCATACCGCCGCGCCAATGGCGGCGCAGCAGATGCATCAGGCGTCAGCGCGGACGGCGGCAACCGCTTTCAACGCAAGGCGGGCACGCGCCGGCGGCGCGTGCCGGACGACTTTGCCTCCGGCGACGACGCGTCGTGGTCCATGAAGAGCACACTGGAGTGGCAAACAATGATTCAGAACGCGGACAACATCACCGAGCAAGAAATGCGCAACCCCGCCAACCACCCGTTCAGCCACAGTAAGTTCTTCTCGTTCGAAGATGACGCCGCCATTTACCGCATGATCCGCGGTGGTGCGACGGTGCAGCAGGTCGGCCGCACTCTCGGCAAGCCCGCCACTTTTATTGAGCGGCGCCTGCAGAACGCGCAGTTCAAGCAACGCATCCAGTACCTGCTCAGAGAGGAGAAACGCCACGACAAGGGAACGGCGACACAGCACACTCATTCCGCCAAGGGCGGTGCTTCACACACCACCAGTGCTGAGGCAATCAAGGCAGCCAGACCCGTGACACCAAACGTGCACGAGAAAGCCGTGCGCTCGTCACCACTGGATCATCAGGCACCGCAGTGGTCAGCGGAGACGGCTCGAGAGGCGGCCTCTCATGCCGCGCATCCATCCCAATTCCGGCGCGCGCGAGCTGCCACTTCGAGCCGAAAACGCGAATGGGAGCCCAGCTACCCGGACTGGAAGGCGCCGCAGTACTTTGCGGACATGTCGTTGGAGGAGAAGGGCGTGCAGGCGGGCCTCGTGCGTGACCCTGAGCGCGCGGACGCCGAAGATTGGGTCAACCACAGTCGGCCGGCATCCTCCAAGGTCGGTCGCTCCTACGCGAACTACAAGCGACTGCGAGGCGCCGCACCACGCCGGTCGTCACTCTGAGTGTCGTGTCACTGGTTGTTTGTTTCGTTTTCATCACAGGTCTCTCTTGTTCTCTCGTGTTCTTCACCCTTTTCGTGTTTGTCGCCAATAAAATGCACTCCGTTAAAAAGAGAAAAATAAATACACTATTGCGTGACGCGCGGAGAGGTTCGTACGAGTACACCCGGAGTGAAAAGGTGCGCTTCCACAGTTGCTTGCTTCCAACCTTTGCGCTTCCACGCGCAGCACATCTCACTCCACAGCGGGCGACAAAATAGATATAACAATCGCACAACAGATCATCTCAGAATCACACGGACGACTTCGTACGATTCTCTTATCATCTCTCTCTCTCTTTCTCCATTCTCTTTCCCCTCCTGTCTCCTCATGTGGACTGCGTTAGTGTTGTCACGAGGCACTATAGATCCGTTAATACCATTTCTTGCATTTCCTCGGCGGGTAGACGCTTTTTCCCCCTTTTTAGTGTCCACCACGTAAACGGCTTTGAGGGACGTGCATCATAGACCATAGTTATTGCACGTCACGTGCCGACCTCTGTGTTTGTTCTCTTCTTCTTTGCAAGGAGCCACACAATCTGCGTGTGCTCTCACTTCCCCCTTGCGCAACTTTGTGTGTGTGTGTGTGTGTGTGTGTGCGTAGCCTTCTCCACCCTCACTGTTGTTTTTCCTGGTTTCCTGGTTTACCTTCTTGACGTCAAGGCTACCCAACATCGTTTCTCTCTCTCTCTGTTTTCCCCCTCTTTGGTTTTCTTTCAGTGTTCGTTGTCGTTTACCTCACAGTACTTTCGCAGTCGACAACACGTTCGTCGAAGCAATCCCAGCTCCGCATTTCCATAGTTCATGATGAATGCTCCGTCACGCTACCCTCACGCGGCGTCCGCTCCACCGCAACTGCCTAGCGTGCCGCCTGGTCCCCTCGCAGAACCGCAGAAAAGCCCGCCGCCGCCGCGGCCGGACCGTTCGCAGCACAGCTCTCCGTGGTCCCCGCTCGACTACACACCGCCATCGGCAACCAGGCGCGTTCTGGGAGGCGCCGGGGTGTCCCCAAGCGAAGCCACTCAGCAGGTGCCGTTGCAGCGACAGTCCACCGCACGCACGCACCGGCAGCTCGACTGGAGCCTCGATGAGACAGGTCAAACGCCGCCCCAGCAAACGAGCAAGAGCGCTAGCCTGCTGCCGGAGGCCTCCAACACGACGGACGGGAAGAGTAGCTCGGGAATCCGCGTGCTGAGCACGTCCTTCGATGTGCTTGCTGAGAACGGCAGCATCAGCAGTCCGGCGCACGCTCTTCGCGTGAACGGGATCCGTGGGCCACTGAGTGGGCCACCACCACCACCACCGCAGCCCACAATGACTGAACGTGCAGGAGACGTCCCAGTCGCCGTCGCAGACGCACTCGGCGACAAGCTCGTGGCTCTCGCCGCGACTCATGCCGCCCGCATCGCGTGGACAGTGCCCGATCAGCAGGGCTCGCGGACCATCACAGCCGGCGACAGCGAGTGCCGTGTCGCGTGCCAGCGCGTCGTGGCTGACCAGCTGCCACCCTCACTTCGCACAGGAGAGAGCGTGCTGCTCGTGCAAGGGACGATGCGCCTTCCCTGCACATTCCCTGTTGCGCGGCAGGTCTTGTCGCAGCCCAACGCACAGACACACTGGGATCGTCGTCTGGTCAGCAGCACCGTGCAGAGGTGTCTCGACCGCCGTCGACGTGCTGCCGTCGTTCGCGACACACATCGCGACCCACAGGGACTCACCGAATCGCTGAAGCTGTGCGTCACTCGGGAAGACTTCTGGACCAGCGCGGAGCACACCACGCCGACACAGATGTTGTCTCAAGAGCAGCAGCGACAGCGCCGCGCGTTGGAGTCGCTCACCGCGGCACTAGCACGTGCCGCCCATGATGAGACCTTGACGCTGCGCCGCACGTGCGTCTGGGCCAGCACGACGTTGACCTCCACCCCCATCCAAGCGAAAGCCCCCACGATCGCAGAGACCAGGGTCGACTCACCCAATCTCACTGGCATCCTATTGCTCGACCTCAGCTCGTGTTCGACAGCTGCCACTGACACGGCCAGTGCGCGCCAAACGTGGCTTGTGTTTCTGCGGTCCAGCTCTGATCCGCGTCTACTCAACGCCTCAAAGCTGCAGGAGCAGTGTCTGCAGCTGTCCGCCCTCTGTGCCCTGGAACAAGATGCCGTAGAGGCGTCGAGCATGGAGATTGAGTTGTCGCCGGTGCGCTTTCCGCGACCGACGACAAGCGGTATTGGGCGTAGTGAAGACAGCGCACTGACTGAGGGTGATTTGACGTCGCTTGACGTGCACTTGCGTCGCTGCCTCGACCTCGCGACCGATATCACAACGGCGAGTGCCGCGGGTCTGCGCGCGCCACGCACGCTGGATCGGTTCGCGCGCCAGGCGGCGGTACCCCGCGCCACCTCCCCCACACCACCGGCTCCCACACAGTCTGTCGCGCTCGGTCGTTCACCTGAGCCGCGCACACCACCGGTGAAGGCAAGTGCCACGTTGATGTCCTCCTCCTCCTCGTCAAGTTCGTTCGTTTCGGCGCGCTCCACACCGCTACCATCCTGCGACTCCTCCTCATTCTCCTCGTCCTCCGCACCACATGACGCCGCCATCACGCCTCATGCTGCTGCAGATCGTCGCGCCGAGGTGCATCACCGAGAGCCAGTGCTTCTCGCCATTCCCTCGCCTGCGCTGAGCCACAACATGGACGGTCTCTCGTCAATCCAGGCCCCCATCGGGACCGACCAGTCTTTTCACGGCTTGTCCTATCCCATCACACCGACCGCCACCGGCACGGAGTGCCACCCCTCACCGCGGGTCGCACCACTCACCTCAATGGCTCTGTACGCACAGAATCGCGCGTACAGACGGGAAACGACCAAGGCACCCGGATCGCCGACAGATCCGCACGATCGGCCCGCGGATGCGGCTGCGGCACAGAAAAACGCGCTGGCGCACTCACCATTTCGGCAACAACCAATCGCCAAACGCAAGAATCGTTCCGCGGTCACCACCCCCTCGTCCTTGTTGCGTGTGACGCTCCTGTACTGTACAGGACTCCCGCGTTTCGCGGCGGATACTGGGCGTGGCGACGACGGCGGCGCCGGGTACTGTCTTGGCGTCGTCCTGCGACTCGCCAGTGGCGGCAGCGTGCAGTCGGAGTGGTACCCCTATCATCGCGACGTCAACTTTAGCGTCTCTGATGATGCAGACGGCGAGCGATCCAATGTGCTCGACTGCCCGTTTCGGCCAACGCGGAGGAGCAGCAGCAACAGCCGAGACGACGACGGCAACACGGCAGATGCTCTGGCGAACGAATCGCTGACAGTCACGGTGGTGGTGCAGACGCCACAGAAGAAGATTCGCCTTGGGATTGCCACTGTGCACGCCGGCAACCTGCGTGCGCAGAAGCCGACCATTGTGGCATGCCACATCGTTGGCAAGGCCGGCACGGCAGACGCACATGAACGGTGTCTGCTGCACCTGTCGCTTGTGCCTGTTCGCGCGGGTCTACCCTCCGCACGGTGTGTCACGCTGGTCGAAGAAGCGCGTCGGCGACTGCTCATTTGGCGCACACTCCAGTCCAGCGCACCAAGACACCTCCACCGACTGGAGTGGTTTGTGGGTCTGTGCCGTCCTCTCACCGCACGTAACACCGACATGCAAGATATGCTGCATCGGCTCATTGCGGGCGGTGGTGATGAAGGAAAAGAACACGCCGCAGCAACAACGACAGTAGACAGAGGAAGGACGTCAACCACTGCCCAGCAACAACAACAACACCAGCAGAGGACAGTGCGGCACACAGAGCCGACGACAACAACAACAGCAACGCGACGACGCACTGTTTCCGCGCGTGCTTTTAAGCCACGTCGGGCGACAACAACGACAACGCGAACGATTCGTGAGGTGCCGATGATGGACCAACGCGCTGCAGATGCACCAGTGCGAGCCAGTGTGCCCAGCAGCGTCCATGCCACCAGTGAGCCTGACCAACACAGCCTGCGCCGGTCTCTCTCGATGCCTCTGTTGCGCCCGAACGCGCGTCCCACCGTCGATCGCGTAGCAGCGCGTGACACGACTGCGTCGCAACAACTGTACACCGTGGAGCTTCGCGTGGCGCAGATCGACCAGCTTTGCGACGGTCATGGCGAGCTGCTGACCGCCTGTGCGTCAACGTTCGCTGTCGTGACGCTGCACCAGCGACCAGGACTGCGCGACGGGCGTCCGCGCTCTCCAAGTTCGCGTGTGGCACCGGGCGATGCCGCCCCGCAGACGTGGATGACGAGCAGTACGGCCTACGCACACCATCGCGCCGTGTTTACGCAGAGCACCGCTCTTGTGCTGGACGTGCCGGACCTCTACGACACAGTCGCTCGTGTGACGGTCATGGCGGGCAACGCAGCCTGTCACTCGGTCGTGGGCTACTGCGACGTCTCTCTGCGTTACGTGCTCGCGAGCGATGAGACAGCGCCACTCCTAGCCGGTGACGTCGCGGGAGATGGTCGAGGGCGGCGATTTCGCCTGTTCCGCGCACGAACTCAGGCCGCGACGTCTCCGGCCGACGCGACCGATCCGAACAACGCGGCACGCGCTTTCGTGGCCGTCGGCAACGTTTACCTCGATGTGCGCTGCCGCCAAGAGACGATGCGGCGCTACCTGTCGCGCACGACTGTGCATGACGCGCTGACCGCCAAATGCGACAGTGCGACGGTGGTGCTCGCCTTGTTGGCACGTTACAGGCCGTCGTTGCTGCCGTCGCTGGATGTGCAGCTCGACCAGGTCGCGCCGCGTGGTCTGCGGGCGTTCGTCAAGCGAAAGTCACAGCTTTGGGAATGTCCCTGCTCCTTGGATGGCATGGCGACGCTTCGTGTGCGTGTTCTCTCCTGGTCTCTCTACGCAACTCCGGCTGTGAGCCCGCTCGTGAGTGACCCGCAACGCTTCACCGCCGTCGCAGACCCACGCGCCATCGCGCTGCATGCCCGGCGACTCGGCAAGGTCTTTGGGAAGGCCAAGAACAAAGCAGACAGTGAGGCGCTTCCGTGTGTGTACGTGGTTGCCCACTGCGGCGGTGCTGTTTTCGCCATGACCGCCGATGTTCAGAGCTTCTCCGACGGCTTCAATGTCACCGCCCATCTGGGCAGTCGCCTCAGCTCCCAGGTCGTGTCAAACCCCGACACGGACGTCCTCTCGTTGCGCGTGCTTCAGCGCGTCGAGGATGGGAGCGCCGATTACGAGATTGGTCGGGTCGACCTGCCACTGAGCGTGTTCTACGACGCCCCAGCACCTACGTCGCGCGCGGCACTGCCACCACCACGACCACCGCAGCGTCTCTCACTCCCATTGACAAGCAGCGCTGGGACGCGAGTCGCGTACAACTGTGGCAGCCTCTCCGTGGAGATTGAGGTCGAGCCGCTCGGCCGCAACGGACGCAGCAGTGACACGACGAATATGCGTACTGCCGTGGCCAACACGTCGTCGTGGCGAGGCTTCGATGAGGGTTGGGCTGGCCGTACGCGTCTGGAGCATCTGCTGTACTTGCGCGCACCGTGGCAACTGCATCGTCTCTTGGTGTTGCTCAAGCCGGCCTACACGGACGCCGAGGCCGAAGCCGTCTGGCAGTCCCACGTCAAGGACCTCGGCCAACCACGCGAGCAGGACACTGTGAAGCTGCAGCTCATCGCTCTCCGCAGCCTCGACCCGGACGTCAAGACCTGCTACGTGAAAGTGTACCACGGTGACGCAGCTGTGTTACGGACCGGCACGATTCACGTCACGACTAGCGGGAGCAGTAGCAACAACAGCAACAACGTCCCAAACCCTAGCGCTTCTTCCTCCGCTTTGGGCGAGGCACTGCTAGCACAGGGCGACACAAGCACGGCCACTGTACATGTCACGGACGCCGCGCACGATGTGCTGTTCATCAAGATCGGCCGTGAGAAGCGGCTGGGCCGCAACGCAGTCATTGCCCGCACCCAGGTCAGCCTTGCCGGTATCGAAGCGGTCTCACCACAAGGCGCGCCTGAAGTGTGGTTGCCTCTGTTTGACACCACTGAGACCAGCTCCCGCCACGTGGGTGACGTCTGCGTGAAGCTGTTCCGCAGCGAGGGCATTGGCGGTGTCATCAGCGACGCGCTTGTCGCGACGCCCGCTGTGAGTCGTTCTGGTGTCCACCTCGAGCAGCAGAAGCGCGATGTGGTGTCGCTGCTGCAAGCGTACGCGCCGGTCGAGTTGCCACGCGTTCACTCACTTCTGGCCGCAACGGCGCCGGTCCCCGTCTCCACTCCAAGTGAAAGCACCTTCTCACCAGCAGCAACCGCAGCCACCGCATCGTCTGTGGTCGCACGGTCCGCACACGTGCCACTGCGCTCTATGCTCGCCCCTCTCAGCGTCGCCGCCACAGTCCACATCACTGTCGAAGGCGTCGAACTCGCACATGACAATCTGCTTCCCCTGGACGTCCTCAACGCGGACTGCCTTCAGCTTGCCATGTCGACGTTGGGAGCCCCCGTCGCGACGTGCGCGTGTCCGCTCATCTCCTCTGCGGTTGCTTCACGCCAGAGGGCGTCCGCACAGTCGAAGCCCGTCGTTTCCACCACGGTCGTGCGTCTTGACGTGCCCGCGGCGCTGCCACTCGACGGCGAAAGCGCGGCCGAGCAGACAGCCTTGGACATTGTTCTCGAGCACACGAGCCCCGTCCCGAGCGAAGGCGTCACTGGCCTTCTCCTGCGGGGACGTTTTGCCAGCACGCCCGGTTCGCGCTCAGCGAGTGGACATAGCCGCCGTACCTCGGTCGTCTCTCGCACCGGCAGCAGTGCCGCTGCCTCACGTGGCTCCTCATTGGGGCGCGAGTCATCGGGCGGACGGGCTTCAACCACCCCGGCTACAACGGAAGACACCACGGGCGCGGCACCGCTCGTGCTCGCGGCTGTGCCTGTTGGCCAGTGTCGCGTCTCGTTGCGTGCGCTGCTGACGCCGGAGCTGTACGTTACGGGCGAGGTTCTGTCCGTGCCGCTCATTTGCTCTGCGCGTACGCTGTCCTTCCGGCTCACGGCTCCTCAGCGACAGCAGTTTGAGCAGTCGCTCTCCACCGTGGGCCTGCGTGCGTCCGATGACTGGTTCATGCTCGGGCGGCTGCGCTTTGCTGTGCAGCTCGCTGGTGGCGACCGGGCCCCGTCCTGGCTCCGTCTCCCGATCCCGCGTGGTGTGCGTGAAGAAGAGGTCCGCACGAGGCGAAGGCGTGCGCTCAAGTTGGAGAAGTCGCTCGAGACATCCCATGACATCAAAGCCATCGCACGCGTCCATTTTACGGCATTCGAAACGGACGCAAATGTGGACACGCCCTTCGCCCGCCGTCGCCCGCGCTCAGCCGAACACCAAAGCAGTGCCGCGCTCGCGCAGCAGTTGAGTGTCGTGGAGCAGCAGTCCCGTTCTCAACGGCCACAGCCACGGTCGCGGTCTGCGCTTGATGTACAGCACCAACCACGTTCACGCATCGCCAAGGAGAGCAACAACAATATGAATGGATCACCCGCGCCACGCCGCCCGACAAAAAGTACACGTACCATTGCCAACGGAGCCATCACACCGCCCCGTCACCACATCACACGGACAGCCGTGAGCGACGACCAAACCTCGCTGGGCGACACCGTGACGGAGATTAGCACCCCGTCGTGGACGGTGTGCAGCGTGCCATCGCAGCGTCCGCGTGTTGCACCGCCGGCATGGTCGAAGCAGCCCGTACTGCCGCGCGATGTCGAGCGTGTGAGCCTGCCCACGGACGGCCACGGACGGACCTTTCTTGTCAGTCCGTCAACCCTCGATGGATCACAGAACGCGCCATGATTCACAGACGGGCGCACCAGCCGCACATTTTTCTTCTCATCGTTTCCCTTTTTGTTTTTGTTGTGTTTTTTTTCCAAGCCCACCGGCTCCAATGTGCAGAAAACGAAAATAGTCACAACAATTCAACATATTCTTGACGCGAGAAGGATTCACTACACACCATTTCGACCCTGGCCTCTAAACTCACGGTTTCACCTGTCTTGTCCGCAGCTTGTGCCATTGTTTCTTCCACTTCATGACTCACACACAAACAAACACTTTTACTCCATCATGAATCTCTTCTTGACAGAGTCCGAGGCGCATTGATGCCCGTCGGCTGACGACAGCTCGCCTTTTTTTTTCGGTTTTGCGTCTCTCCCCTCTCCGTACACGACTCAAATATTTCTTGTACACACATTGTCTGTCATCCTCGATCCTAGTTTGTCATGACTGCTGAATCGGCACCCGACGCGAACTCGTTGTTGGCTGTTCTCGCCAAAACGGATGGCTACACAGCGTGGGGGCGTGAGGATGTGTCGGTAAAAACCCAGTGCTCCACCTCTTCGGCTACTGTCACATTCCTCCCAGCGTCTGTCTTTCGCATTCAGACGACAATGAAGTGCAGCCTCTCCATCCTCAAGCAAGCACTGCAGGAAGAGGCTGTGCTGCGGGCCTGCGATGCGACCATAGAATCGCTTGTGCTGCTCGCTGGCGACGCCTCATCAGACAACCACACGACCACGGTTTACACGTCCTATAAGCAACCTTCTGTTTTTGTCGCGCCGCGCGACTTTGTGGTTCACTCAACACAAGCTGTCCTCTCTCACAACGAGTGGGGTGCACGCTGTCGTGTGCAGCAGCAACAACCTGGTAGCGACAGAACCGAATCAGCCACGCCGTCGCCTCGAAGCGTCTTTGTGCAGTGCAGTATGTCCGGTGCGCACCCCGCCGCACCAGTCGGATGCCGAGGCACGCAATACGTGCGTGGCACCGTCCATCTCTTTGGTTACGTCGCCACAGAAATCGCTGGCGCTGCTTCACCGTCTTCTTCTCTCGAGCGGACCGCCATCACAGTGAGAAACTACTGCTGTGTCGATCCGAACGGCTCCATCCCACAATGGATTGTCAAGGCAGCCGTCGGCCAGCAAGCGGAAAGGCTGGCAAAGCTGCGCGACATCTGTGAGGAGCGCCAGAAAACAGCACCAGCAGTACAGCCAACAGCGCCACTTGTGATGCAGAGCTCAACTGCGACGGTGGCGGTGCACAACGTCCACGACGACATCTCTGACGACAGCTTCTGCTCGGCACTCAGCATGGGCTCGCAGTCAGTGCTCACCTTCGCAGAGGGCGACCAAGCCGACGAGGAGTACAACAACAACAACAACAACAACAACAATCAGGGCACCAATGTTGAGCATCTCAGCCTAAGCGCGGATGTTCGCCGTTCACTGACCTTTGCCTCCGCAACCCCCATGCGCTCCTTGGCGCGTGAGGAGAAAGAAGGCGCGGACGCGAGCGCGAGTGCGACCTTTCTACCCACTCCTGCATCAACAGCAGCGGTGAGAGTGCCGACGCCATCCTCTTCTTCTTCTCCGAGTGCCTCGCCAACGCCACGCCAACCAGCCACGGAGGCGTTGTCGTTGTCGTCGCCTCACCAGCCTCGCACGCAGCTCGAGAAGGACACTCTTCTGCGGCTGTCTGCACTCGCGCGAGCGAGTGGCTGGGCCTCGTACGAAGAGGGCGATGACGGCATCATGGTCGAGCACCTCGCGCGACTCCCGTTTCTCTTTTCCTCCATGCTGCGTAACCGTCGCTGGCCGGTCGCGGTGCGTGTCTCGAAGCTGGTTCCCTGCTCCTTGCGCGTCATTACGCAGATCCTGAGCAGCGACGATGAGGAAAACAGCGGCAGCGGCGGTGGCGCGGAACAGACAAGCGCGTGCTGGGACCCAGCTCTGTTTCCCACGTTGCACCCAGCCAGCCGGACTTTGTCACCACAGCCGCCTCCGCCGTCGGGTGCCGCCCGCGTGCGCCATTATCGTTTTGAGAAGCTCCACTCCGGTGAGCCGTGGTCTGCCACACTGGCGACGACCACGTGTCGTCTCAGCGACCCGACAGAAGGCGCGCGTCTTGGCTTTTACACGCCCGGCATGCACGCGGCTTGCACCGTCTGGGGCGGGGTGCGCACCGGGACGGAGGCCTTTCCAGCCGATCCACACAAGATTCACCGCGAGACGAGCATGCTGAGCTTTGGCATCATCGCCGTCGCCGTGCCCGCGGAGGCCAACCTTGTGCGACTGTCGCACTACGCACTCGTGGACTTCTCCGGTGAACCCGCTGAGGAGGAGATCGGCTACCGCGCACACAAGGCCATGCTGCGGCAGCTCACGAGCAACATGAAGTTGCGAGTCACGACACTTGCGGGACTCTGCGCGGCCCGTCAGCGCTCACCACGCGCCGCGAGTGGCAGCAAAGGTGTCTTCGCGACCGTCACGACACGACCTGCGCTGTGGGCCCTCATCGAGACCGTCCGCGGCGTGGAGCGTGCGCCAGCCCAGGACACCCACCACGTCATTTCGGTGCGTGGCATGGAGAGGACTGTGCGTGTTCACTGCGTGCCCGCTCCCAACTCTGGCAACGCGGGCCACGTCTTCCTCTTCACGACGTGTGTGCGCTGCAGCGTGATGGACGCGAGCGCTGTTCTTGGCGCGCCGGGCGGAGACCTTCCCGTGTTACCGCTGCTCCAGACGTTCGACGAGCATGTTGGTGGCCTGCGTCAGCTGCCAAGTCCTCCCGGCGCGGCCATATTTCAGGTGGACTACACGCGCGAGTGTCCGTGCCTCGCGGATCTCGCCTTCTGCTTCATGGAGGTCAACGGGCTGCTCGTCGAGGACGACTTTCGCGCATTCGTCGTCTCGCGCGTCAACTGCCACACGCCCGGCCGCGCCGTCGCCACGCTGCACTGCGATGGCTTCGTCGTGTCCTCGACGAGTCCGACAAACCACGACGTCTGCCTGCAGCACATTATCGCCACAGACGTCAGCGAGTCGTGCCGCGACGCCATCCTCGCGGATCCGGTGCACAATGCATTTGTCAGTGCGCAATTGGACCAACTCGCACGCCTCGCGGAGTGTCTCGAAGCAGGCACGCGGTCGTGAACCACCTGTCGGTATCTGTGCCGTATCGGTTTTCGTCTTCTTGTTGACCTGTGTAGAAACGATTCTGGTTGCTGAAAACCAACACCAAGAATGATAAACCGTTTTTATCAGACAATGCCGCTGTTCTCACAGAGCGTCAAATTTAACAGTGCCTTTTCTTGATGAGACCCGTGCAATGATCAGAGTCATGCGCGTCTCGCTATCTCTCTGTTGCATATTGACACTCGCAGTCGCTCCTTTGTCGTCTCTCCCACAAATGGTCCACCTTCCTCCACTACCCACCCACCCTCCTCCCCTCATGGCACTCCCTTTCAAATATTGCGAGTCTTTTTATTTTTGTTTTGTTACTGTTCTTGTTGCTGCGAATGTTCTCATCTCCCCATTTGTTTCGGGCTGTTGGGTCCGTTTCAGGCCCACTGCGCCGTCCGTTGGCTTCACGTTTCGGTGTGGCCATCGCGACCTGTGGTGGCGTCAGCGGCGTTACACGACGCACCATTGGCACAGCAAAGCCACCCGGTGCAGGCGGCTCTGAAGCCCAGTTCACCCAGTCTACGCCGAACTTCTCGCACACCAACGTGCAAAACGTGGACGAGGCGGCAGAGGCGTTTGCGGCGGACATCGTCACTGCACCCGCGGTGGACGTCGACTTTGTGCGCGACGTGCACGGCCCGTGGCTGGTCATGACGGACGACCTGCAGGGTGAGCTCTTCATCGACCACGACACGTTTGTGTTCTACCGCCCCGCGAACGGGCTCGGCTACGGCATTGGCACGATCAAGGTCATCGCTGCCGGCGCAGCAGGGACCGCGTTTTCCATGGAGCTGGAAACGTACACGTACCAGCCCACCGAAGCGATCGTCGCGCAGTTTGGCGTCCGCTACAACATGACCGGTATGCTCAAGAAGGTGACGTCCAAGAGCGCCTCGTACGAGACCTTCTCGCTCGTTGGCTTCTGGAAGCGTGATGACCCCAATGTCCAGGCCTCCGCAGACAAGGAGGCAGACAGCGCACCGACGCTCTCGGAAGCGGACAAACCGAAGAGCATCACGAGTGGGTCGTTCAACGCAGCGAAGCTGACGCCGTGGGACAAGCAGGCCGCCAACCAGCACTGGACGCCGAACGCGGAACTGCAAAACGTGTTCGACCATGTCTTTCCGAACAAGCTCCACTTGAGCTCGCACGTCCGGCGCCGTGATGAAGCACGCCAGGGCCGCAATGACGATGCGAAGCCAGCGCACCTTGATCTGACCCCGTTCGCGGTCGGCGCCATTCCCGGCATCTACTACATCCCAGACTACATCAGCGAGGAGGAGGAACGGGAGATTGTACAGCGGATTCAGGACACACCCAGCGAGCTCAAGTCGCCACTCAAGAAGCGCACGGTGCAGGAGTGGGGCGGCACCATGTGTGAGGAGTGCCAGCAAAGCTTCGTCGCCGACGCCAACATGCCGCCGTGGGTGCAGCAGTGCACGGACATGCTGACCTACGACGGCCTCTTTACGCCCACGACCTTTCCCAACAGCGTCCGCATCCACGAATACAAGGTGGGTGAGGGTATTGGGCCGCACTGCGATGGGCCGATCTACGTGCCAAACGTCACCGTGCTCTCGCTGGCCTCGACGGTCGTCATGAGCTTCTACCCTCGCCAGGAGCCGTACACGACCCACCCGATGGACCACTACAACGACACCTTCAAGTTTGCGGACGGTGAGATTGGGCAGAAGGTGCCGCTTCAGAGTGTCGTGCTCGAGCCGCGCTCGCTGCTTGTCTTTTCGGGTGATGCCTACCACTACTACCCGCACGGTGTGTCAGACCGGGAGGTCGACGACCTGTCTCCTGCTGTCGCCGGCGACGTGGTGAACCGCGCGCTGCTGCGCGACAAGGACGTGCAAAAGGTGACCCGCGCGTACCGGGCAAGCATCACCACGCGCAACCTACTCACGCGCTGCAACCACCAGCCTTCACGTGCCGAGTACGCAATGAAGCGCGCCTGGTACCTGTACCAGCAGCTTTCCGTACCCGACACGGTCTTCACGCCAAGCCCTGCTACCCTCGAAGCAGGCGATGACGCCGCCGGGACGCCTGCAGATACGACCACTGGGGAGACGTTTTCTTCGACCTCACAGTCCCCTCGCGCGCCTGTCGGTCCCCTGACGGACGCCGAACTGAAGCGCTGGGACGCGAAACTGGACCGCCTCTTTACACAACAGGAGGAGCTGCGCAAGTCCGTGGACAGCCTCACGCAGGCCTTGGCTCTTTCCTTGAACGCAGACGCCACGTTCAAGAAGGAGGTCTCCACTGTGCTTAATCATCTCTCAGCCACTGTGTTGGAACTGGACGTCAAAGTCGAGGACATTGGGGACACCATGAGTGAGCTGACCACGACGAAGCCATCATAAAAGAAAAGAAAAACAGTTGTGGGCAACAAACAACAACAACAAGGATGCCAAACAGCACAAATGAAGTGTATCTCGACAGGGCCGCCTGGTTCTAAATAGTGGGAGCCACTGAGTTTGGTATGCTTGTTTTCTTTTTATTTCCCCACTCTTCACACAAACAAATAATCAAACACAGCACAAACAGAAGCAAGAGTGAAATTGCAACAAATCTCGCCACTACGGAGATTGACACTTCTTTTCCTCTCAACTCCGTGTCACCACAGTGAGTGAGTAGTATGACTCGTCCTGTTCTGTGTTCCACTTTTCCAGCTGTCTCTCCATTCTTATACTGTGCTCTCTTGTTTACTCCTCTCTGCCTTTGTGCAACTTTCTGTGTGTGGTAAAGCGCGGTCTCATGTCACAGGACGAGAGCGCAAATGCCGATGAGATCGAAATGGTCGTCGGAATGTACGACGAGGTGTGCCAGGTAGTGGACGATCAGGTGGACACGATACGCGTGTATTTGCCGTTTCGGTTCGTGTTGGAGGTGCAGCTGCCGCCCGCCTCGCGGTACCCGGAGGAGGTGTACCCGAACCTGTTCGTCAAGAGCGGTCCCAACTCGCAGCTCGTGACGACTTTCTCTGCCGAGCTGACCCGCCGCATGAAGGAGGAGATCCCACTGGGCGTGCCCATGCTCGCCATGCTGCTTCCTGTTGCCCAATCACTCGCCGAGGAACTGCAAGCTGCAAAAGAGGCGGAGGCGCAGGAAAAGCGCGATGAGGAAGAGGCCTACGATGAGGAAATGGAGCAAGTGCTGGAGGAACTGGAGGGGATGGCGATTGATGTGTGGGCCGGTGAACCCATCGTCGACCGTCGCTCCAAGTTCGTCGCTCACATGGCGCACGTGACGTCCCTTGACGACGTGGAACAAGTTGTGTGGTTCCTGCGCCAGCAACGCCACATCGCCGCGGCAGCGCACCCTACCATTTGGGCATACCGCTACACGGATAGTAACGGTGTTCTGCATCAAGACTGCGACGACGACGGTGAGAGCGGGGCATCCACAAAGATGATGTTCCTGCTCGACCAGCTAAAAGTGAATGGGTACGTCATTGTCGTCACACGCTGGTTTGGCGGCATTCTACTGGGGCCCGATCGCTTCAAGCACATCATGGAGGTGTCGAAGAATATGCTCCTCACCATTCCCCAGCGAGATGAGGAGCGGGCAAAGAAGGCCGCACGCGACGCCGCCGCTGCGAATCGCAAGAAGAACAGCAAATAATGATGTGTGTGTGTGTGTGTTTGTTTTTCTCCCACGCTTCTTGTCTCGATTGTGTAAATGTGGCGCACACAGTCATCCAGTTGCTCGTTTAAACAAAAAAAAACAAGACTCAAAAAGCCTATACTGTGTGACACTGTGTTGAACGGAATAGTATCAATGTGTGGTGTCGTCACGTACCGGATCCTCACCCTCCTTTCGGCGTCTCTGTATGAGATTGAATGCTGACCGATGTATGCGTGTTTCCCACGATGTGTTCTCCACACCATATCCTTTCTTTTCTTCCACCTGTCTTCTCACCGCCCCTCCTCGTCAGATACATACGCTCACACTCGCGCAAGACACACACCCACACCCACACCGACCGCCTTTTTTTTTTTTACACTGGTCGTTCGCATCGACGGGAATCATTTGATGCGATCATGGACGAACTGAAGAGCTCCTACGTCAAGGTGTCGGATGGACTCCACAACACGCCTCTCGGAGACCTGGACTTTATCAAAAACGACGACACCGTCTCGCGCCTGACATCCGACTTTCAGCCGCAGCAAAACCAGCCCCGCCAAGAAGAACGACAGCCTGGCTTGTGCACCTCGCTCAACTACAAGCAGCGGATGCTTGGCTTTGGTGTGACGCTCGTGCTTGGGCTCCTGTTTGTCATCTTATCGTGGGTGTCGCTCTTCAAGAAGGATCACGGTGCATTCGCTGCTATTTACAGTTTCGCGAACGTGTTCAACATGGGCAGCACCTTGTTTCTGTGCGCCCCGATGATTCAGCTGGGCAAGATGCTGAAGCCGTACCGTCTCGTAGCGACCATTCTCTTCTTGGTGATGATGGTACTGTGCTACGTGATCGCGCTCGCCGCGAACGTGCCAGGGCTCGTCGTCTTCTTCGCGATTGTGCAATACCTGGCTCTGGCGTGGTACTGCATTACGTACCTGCCCGCTGTGAAGCACTGCATTCGGGCCTGCCTGCCCTGCCTCCCCAAAGGAGTGAGCAGCAGGGTAGAGCTGTGAAAGAACGAGAGACAGAGAGAGAGAGAGAGAGACATCTCCCTTTTTTGACAGCTGTCTTGTCACGCAAAAAAAAAACCTGTACTTGTATAGAACCACACACACATATATATGAAGACAATGGAATGAAAACGTACTGCAATGATCTATTAAAGCATGGTGCTCTCTCGCACTTTGCTGACTTCACCATCAATGGGGCCTTCCAGGGCACACAGCTCTCTCTCATTGCGTGCTTCACCAATCGTCTCTTCAAGAACTCGGAGGCAACGTAGTCTCGCTGTTGGCTCTTTCTATGTTCGTTTCTTTTCACTCACCCACTCACTGATCACCTTGTTCGTCCTCCTTCCACCCTTCCTCCCTCACCCTTCCTCTCGCGCCGCGATGTCATGGTCCGCAGAGTTCTGATCACCACTCCCGTGTTCATTTTTGAAGCCTCCCTCGGATCTATCGCGAATGTCGCAGCCACACAACACGACCCTCGAGTCGATCAAGTACGAGCGCGGCACGTTGCGCCTGCTCGACCAGCGCAAACTCCCGCTCGAGACCACTTTCGACGACATCAACACCGTCGAGGACATCTGGACGGCCATTCGGGAGATGCGTGTACGCGGTGCGCCTGCGATCGCCGTCAGCGCTGCTCTCGGCATCGCCGTCGCCGCCCAGCACAAGTTCGATCGTGGTGAGTTCTCCTCCGCCCAGCAGGTCATCGACTTCCTGCTTCAGAGCTGCGACTACGTCATGACGAGCCGCCCCACCGCCGTGAACCTCTTCAACTGCCTCGCGGACGTCAAGATCAAGGTCGAGGCGATGGGCAAGGAGCTGAACACGGCTGCCGACGTGGTGGAGAAGTTCAACGCCATCGCAGAGGCCATTTACGCCGAGGACGTCGCCTTCAACGAGGGCATCATGAAGCACGGTGCCAAGTACATCATGGAGAAGGTCGCCCAGCCCGGCCAGACCAAGGTGCGTATCCTCACCATCTGCAACACCGGCGCGCTCGCGACGTCACGCTACGGCACCGCTCTCGGCGTGGTGCGTCAGCTCCACTACGACAGCCACCTCGAGCGCGTCTACGCGTGCGAAACGCGGCCGTGGAACCAGGGCGCCCGTCTCACCGTCTACGAGTGCGTGCAGGAGAACATCCCGTGCACGCTCATCTGCGACGGCGCCGCTGCCTCACTCATGGCGCGCGAGAAGATCGACGCGGTCATCGTCGGCGCGGACCGCATCTGCCAGAACGGCGACACCGCGAACAAGATCGGCACGTACAACCTTGCGGTGGCCGCGAAGCACCACGGCGTGAAGTTCTTTGTCGCCGCCCCGACCACCACGCTCGATCCCAAGACGGCGAGTGGCGCGGACGTCACCATCGAGGAGCGCGAGACGACGGAGATTACGACGAACATGGTCACCAAGCAGCGCGTGGTGGTGGAGGGTCCCAACTTGTCCATCTGGAACCCCGTCTTCGACATTACACCCGGCGAGCTCATCAGCGGCGGCATCATCACGGAGAAGGGCGTCGCGGAGCCCGCTGCCGCCGGTCCCGCGTACGACATCGCGAGCATCATCGCGTCCTAGTTGACTCACTCACTGACTGTTTGTGGACGTGCGTGTGTGCGTGCGTGTGTGTGTGCCTCACGCTCGTGCAGCAGTGGTTCCCCACTTAACGTTGACTCTTTCTCTTTTGGTTTGGTTTGTTCCCCGTGCGCATAACTTCCGTAAGTGAATGTTATCCCTTTTTGTTTTTCTCTTCCTTCCCTTTTCATGATTCTATTTGTGTGTCGCTCCGTTTTTTTCGCTGTTCGGAAACCTCAGACGGCACTCTCATTAACCACTAACATGAAAAAACCAGTGAGACAACAACACAAAGCACAGTGGAAGCCTCTGCCACAGACGTCCTCGTTTGTTATCATGATTGCATTACTGCTGTGAAATGCGTCTCCCGCATGACTGGGCAGGCTTGGTGACACCAAGGCAATGAAGAGCCGAGTGTCACAGACACTGTATATGCTGAACGACCCCCTCATCCTGGCCCCCCCCCCCCCCCTACTTACTGTCACCCCCACACTTCATTTTCGTTCTCTCTATCTCTTTCATCTCACGGCTTGACTCAACAACAAGCTGGCACGCAGACGCGCGTCTCGATACAGATTTTCTCAACAGATTTCGATTTGCTTATTTTTCGTTCTTGAGGCTCACACATTTTTTTCGTTGTTGTCCGCCAATTTCTCACCAACCCAGTTTTGACAATGCGCGCCTCGTCTCTGTCGCCAAAGTACAGCGATCTTGAGCGGCGTGACATCGCGGACCTGCTTCGCGTTCACGACTTCGCCAAGTCCAAGAAAGTCGATGACGTCATTGCAGCGGCTCGCGAACGGGGGCTCTCCGCGACCGACTTTTTCAAGGAGCTCTACTCCCAATATCGTATTTCACCACTGTCTGACCGAGATGCCGTGCTGGAGCGCATGGCCTCGACCGTGCCCGACGCCACGCCTGAAGAACGCCGTGCGGCAGTGCGCAGGGCAGAGATTCGCGCACTCACCGGCGCGGACGCCGTGTTGGACCTCAAGCGCGAGGTGAAGCACCGCGAGGCGGCGGAGGCGCAGCAAGGTGTCGACCACAGTGCCGTCAAGGCCGCAGCGAACCCGTTGCAAGAAGCCATTCGCAACCTGCGCCACGTCGACCCCACCAGCGAGGCCTCTGTGAGCAGTGCAGCTGTGGAAGAACGAGCGCGCAAGTCGGGCTCCGCCTCCATTGACTCGTCGCACCGTCGCGACGTGAAGGACATCATCGGCGCACTCGAGCAACCCGCCCCCACGGCATCTGTTGACACGCCGCACACGCCTCCTAAAGCAGAAACCGCACCGCACGTCACGCAAACAGACACAACAACAACAACAACAAGCGTGCCTGCTCCCGCTTCTGCTCCTGCTCGCGACTCACAGCCTGCGCACGCCGTGCAGTTTGATCGTGCGCCGATTGACAACGCCACGCGCGCCGCGAAGCTCTCCAGCGCACCGAGCAAGGCGACCATGGATGGCATCATCGAGGCCGACGTGCGTGACTGGCTCATCAAGCTGCTCGGCGACAGGTTCAACGCTGGTCTTAAGGCCACGCCTCACCTGGTCGACGCGCTGCGCGATGGTGTGGCGCTGACCGTTCTGATACAGAAGCTGCGCGTCCCTCCCGTCGCGGACGACGAGATTCACGTGCCAAAGCGGACAGTCGGATTTTACGCGCGCGATAACGTCGCGCAGTTTCTGATCCAGGCCCGTCAGCAGTTCGGCCTCCTCGACGCCCAGCTGTTCACCGACTCCGACCTGTGCGACGCCAAGGACGACCGCCAGGTGGTGACGTGCCTCATGTCCATCGCGCGTATTGCCTACCAGCGGGGCGTGACGAAGGAGGCACCGTCGCTGATCATGTACGAAAAGGAGATTGAGCAGAGCTCGGCCGCCCACCTCACCAGCGAAGAGCTCGACCGCATCGTCGAGGAAGCCTGCGCTGTCGAAGACGCTGCACAACGCGATGATGAGAAGAACGAAGAAGAGAAGCAGGAGGAGCAGGAGGAGCACGAGGAGGCGCACGCGGCCGAGACGCACGATGGCGAATCTGGCGAGCTCCCGGCAACACCTCAAAACAGCGAAGTGCCATCCGCTGAAGCTGGAGAGCGGGAAGAAACCGCCGAGGAGAAGAAAGACGTACTCCAGCCAGAAGAACGTGAATCAACCGATGACACTTCTCCGGTGGCCACCACAGAAGACACACAAGCCACTCCAGCGACCGCCGCTGCTGAGACTACAGACCACAGCATCGAAACAGCAGAGGAGGCGCCCAAGCAGCAGCACGACGCGCCTGCTGAAGAAATTTCTGTCCCAGCCGAAGCGGAGTCCAACGAGCAACCGATCGCTGGCGAAACCGAAAAGACGCCATCAAAATCTGCCGCTGAACCAGCGGAGACGACGACAACCTCACCACCCGAGAGGAAAGAGCCCACTCCGCACAAGGGTCCTCTCGTGGTGCACAAACCAGAGCCGAAGCAGAAGCCTGTGCGTTACTTCTCGCGACACTGGGACTACGTCGATGTCGCACTCGGCAACATCGTCAACGAGCACTATCACGAGCACCCCGATTCGCCATGGCGGTTCCGCGCCTTTGCAGCCAAGGGAGGGGAGTACGTTGCGTACAGCATCAAAAACGCGAGCCACAAGCGTCTCCTGTTTGTGCGTCTCATCCAGCATAACATCGTGGTGAGGCAGTCTCAAGCCCCCGGAGGCCCAGTGTGGATGCCGTTGAAGGAGTACCTTGACCAAATAGAGACAGGGTCTGTCCCGTCGTAACCGCAACGGCCGACCTTGCACACTGGCCAT
The DNA here is from genome assembly GCA_030849635.1 of Wallacemonas sp. MBr04. NCBI lineage: Eukaryota > Euglenozoa > Kinetoplastea > Trypanosomatida > Trypanosomatidae > Wallacemonas > Wallacemonas sp. MBr04. The sequence goes on from JASANR010001551.1 coordinate 32,538, forward strand.
TCCCATCGTTCGATTTGTGGTGCATCCTATTCATCACTTCCCTTCTGTTTCTTCTTCTTCTTCTTTTTCATCATAGAAAAAGAGCAGGTGACACAGACAACACCGTGTACTCTTCGAGTCGACATTCCTCTCTCTTTCTCTCTCTCTGTGTTTCTAGATTTATTCCCTCCCTATTATTCGCACAAGTTATCACGTTCATACATGTTTTCTCCACTCCTGATTCGCAGGTGCAGGTCACGTTGCACTCCGCCCGCGTGAACCGCAGAACAACATTCGGCGTTGTCTCTTTCTGACTAGCGTGTCAGTCGCATGATTCGCAGCAGACTCAAACTGTTTTCACTTCGACTCATGGCTGCCTCGTTTCTTCTCACTCTATTGTTCACCTCTCTCCTTTTCTCTCACACTCTCGTGTACTACCGTAGTTGCCACTGTGCATTGTTGTTACTGCTACTTGTTTTTTTTTGCTGTTCACGTTTCCATCCATGAGCGTTATCCGTCAGAACGAGCTCGACGAGGAGCAAAACGCGCACGTGCGTTACGCCGTCCTCCTTGTCCATGCCGGTGGGCCGCGCGAGCTGAACATGGTGTCTGTTCTCAGCTGCATGGCGGAGAAGTTCTCGGAGCCCCGGCTCGTCGGCTCAATTCCGCGTTGCGTGTGGTACCCGATCCTGTACGGGTTTGTGCTGCCCTTCTCTTTCCGCCGCTTCCGCGAGTTGTACTCGTCGTCGTGGGTGGAGGCCAAACGGAACCGGCGTCCTTCAGGCAGCGTCAGCATCGCACACCCTGGCGCCACCCCAGCCGTGCACTACGCCAACATTCTCGCCCAGCGCCTCGCGGAGAACATCACAGATCTCATCAACACACTCAGCGGTGATGAGGAGGCCGTCTCGACACCGTGGGCACGTCGTGGCAGCAGCGTATCGCAGACCTCTGTCACGCACCACGGCGACGCCGCACCACCAGTCACGTACTCCGTGCAGGTCGAGGTCGCCTACACATCGCAGCACGGGTCCGTCGACGACGCCCTACAGCGCTTTCGTTTGCACGGCAACTACACGGGTGTCCGCGATACCGCCAAACGCCCAGCCATGGTGCTCGACGAGCGCCTCATCATCGTCCCCCTATATCCACAGTACAGCTCCCTCACCTCCGGCACGGTCTTCGATGCGGTCATGCGCTCCGCGTACTTCCGTCAGTGCCCGTGCATTCCACAGCTGAACTTCATCCGTAGCTACTGCGATCACCACGCGTACATCAAGAGTGTTGAGTTTGCCATTCGCACTTTCATCGCCGAGAACGGCGTGCCGGACCTGCTCCTCTGCGTCTTCGACGACACACCGAACCGTTACAGCGAGGGAACCGACACGTACACGGCCGAATGCCAGAGGACTTTCCTGGCACTGCACGACGCCCTGACGGGACCGCAGTTGGCCTCGTTGAAGGGCTCGTCGAGTTCCGCGCCGGCCTTTACCTCACCACTGACTGCCGAGTCCATCTCCATGAGCTACACCAACGTCTGCCCTCCATCCGCGCGGTCACCATCGAAGCCGAGCGCCTACACACTCCTCAAGACTGTCAGGGCACCACAACCACCAGCGGTAGTCCCAGCCGTAGAGACCGATGCGTCCTCAGTGACCGTCTCCTCCGTCACAGCGGCTGTCGACGAGGTCGAACAGAGCAGTGCACCTGCGGATGCACGCAGCAGCAGCAGCAGTACGGTCTATCTTGTTTTCCCTGGCGTCGCAGTAGAGACGGCCGAGTGCGTCGCCGAGTCGCGCCACTTGTGTGAGCACGCGCTCAAGTGCGGCTGGGGCGCGGCGAAAATGATACCATGCCTCAACAGCGATGCGGCACACGTCAGCATGCTGTCGACGATTATCACCTCAGAAATGTAGCGCGGACACGCACACGAAGCAAAGCAAAAGTTCGTTTCAAAGGGACACACAGAGGGATAGAGAGAAATGGGCAATTCACACCCATTCAGTGTGTCGCCGGCGTGTCGCGATGCTTCTAATTGTTTTTTTGTATGATTTTCCTGTTTTATTTCTTTCGCTCACCATTCTTCCCACCATTCCGCTGATTTTATCAGCACTCATCAAAAAGGAAAAGAAAGGCAACGCAAATTGTGTGTGCCGTGAATTTGGAATATCTGTCTGATGTGGGTCGCAGCCCTGCTCTCTCTCTCTCTCTCTCAACGGTGAGACTGTCGTCGGCTTATCGCTCTTGCTTGCTCTGTTCTGGTCGATCGTTTACGTCAAGATACCAAGAGTGGCCTTTCCCCGTTGTCGTGGGTTTTTTTGTGTGTAGGTGCTTCGTTCCCACGTTTTGTGCCCAGCTTGGCCTGATCCCGCATTTGTGGTTGCCGTCACACCCAGAATCTTCCTCACGCACCTTCTTCTCCCCACTTCTCGCTATTTCGGTCTCTCTCTCAACCAACCTCTGTTGACCACATCCTGTGTGAAAGAATCTCCATCCCGCTCTACGAGTTTTCACGTGTACACAGCATCACATTCACTCTTGATTTTTTTCTTTCCTTCTCTGTCTCTCTTTTCGTAATGTCTACTCTCCCCCCTGTTGAGTCCGGCGACGCCGCCATGACGCGTCGCAACTACCTCGTCGAGCGCAACCGTGCCCGCATCGCGGCTGCGGCGGACGACCGCAAGGCGTACGAGGAGCAGGAGCTCAAGGCCGCTGAGCAGCGCCGCCAGGAGAAGCAGGAAAAGCAGGAGTCGTGGCAGACGTACCGCAAGCAAATGACGGCCACCGCGGACCGTCCCTTGCCCGGTGGTGGCCCGCGCTCGCAGCGCATGAAGGACACCGCGCAGCAGCGTAGCGAGAACACGTACCACCAGGAGAAGCAGCGCGAGGCCGAGAAGAAGGCCGAGTACAACCGCCTCTACAAGGAGACGATGACTGAACAGCTCAAGGAGCGTCAGGCGACCGTGAAGCGGCAGAAGGACGAGGAGGAGGCCCAGATGCAGGCCCTGCGTGACCTGAACGAGCGTCAGAACCGCACCATTGCCGAGGAGGACGCCCGCCTGCGTGAGGAGGACAAGGCGTACCTTGAACGCGTGCGCCAGACCAACATGCGCGAGCTCGCCCGCAAGAAGCAGGCCGAACAGGACCAGCAGCAGCGCGACCAGCAGCTCGCGGGCCTGGTCGCAACCAACAACAAGCACCGCGCGGAGATGGACGAGATGCGCCAGAAGAACGCGACCAAGATGCTCAAGCTCCGCAATGAGGAGGCCCACCGCGCGTTCAAGAAGCGCTCCGACAGCACGCGCCAGCAGGATGCGGATGAGATGGCGCGCATGGTCGAGTACGATCGCCGCATGGCTGCCGAGGAGCGCGCGGCGGCCCTCGAGAAGAAGGACCGCTTCAAGGCCGAGTTCGACGATGCCGTTCAGCGTGACAAGGACTACCGCCGCACGTACAACTACGACGAGCCCGAAGACGTCACCCGCCGCCGCAACGAGCTCGCGGCACAGTCGTACAAGCTTATCCGCCAGGAGGAGGACCTGCGCAAGGCTCAGCAGCGCGCCGAGTACGAGCAGGAGCTGATGCAGCAAATCTCTGCGAAGCAGGACTGGCAGATGAAGCACCTCGATGGCATTTAAAGGAGGCAAGGACTGCGCCGCTCCTTGCACGTGCGTCGACTGCACCTGTTTGTCTCGTCTCTCTCCTCCCACGCACCTTAAGCGTGCAAAACAAAAACGGAAAAATGCATCGTGTACCATACTGATTCCAAGCTTGTTCTCTTTTTCCCTTTTCTCTTCTCGTCCCTTAGGGTTTTTGTTTTTACCCTCTTTGCACTTTTTCTAGATGTATTTTTGAAAATAATGCATGATGTATCCCCCTTCATTTCTCCGTTTGTGTTCCTTTTTTTTTTCGTGAACGTTGCTTCTCTTGTCGTCCAACATCGGATTCCTCTTGTTCTTTTCTTTTATGTTGATTGCCGCGCGGCTCCACTCTTTTCCATTCTCCACCTCCCCTTCTCCCCGCTAAACACAAAACACAAATCTCGAATTGGATAAGTGAGCCCGCTCGCAAATGTTTAAAAAAGGAAGAAAGAAAAGTAAAAGAACAGAAAGAAAAAATACACTATGGACAAATCCGAATCCGTGCGTTGAGGAAGTGGTGAACCACCACCTCTTCTGTGAGTCAGTGGCTCGGCCACGTATTCAATCTGCGTTCACAGCTGATCACAAGGACAGTAGCAACGAAAAGCGAAAGAAACTGAAAAATCCCTAGACTGTGGCTGTGTCAGAACCTCCCCTCTTTTCTTTTTGTACCTTTCCGTTTTCCTACTTCACCTCTATCCGTGTCGTTTCTTCTTCTGCTGCCGTGGCTGTCCGCACCAGAATTCCCAACCGCGCTCGCTGCACAGAAACAACGAAATTGAAAAAGAAAAAGTGTCACGTATCGTCCACCTCGACGAGAGGGAAGAGGTACGCTACTGCGCACGGAATACTGCAGATGCATGCCATTGAGTCATTGCAGAAACAACCTCTCAGTTACGTTTGCAACGGTAAATCGGACTTCAATGAACATCTCGTACTCAATAGACATGAATTCGCTTGAGGTGGTCGTGTCTGTCGGTTAGCCGTGGTTGGCTCCTCTCTCTCACTCCTTTTCCACCATGTGTGCTCCACCGCGGTGAGCATTTCTCTCCTCTTCACACTACACACAACGTGCTGTTACTCCTGCCTCATTCCTCGTCCCTTTTCTTTTTTCTTTCGCATTTTGACTGACACGCCGCCAGAGGTACATTCTCTTTTTCTCTCTTTCTCTATCGACATAACTGGCCTCGAAGAGTGGTGGTCCTTTTGCTCCTTTGATTTATTTATTTGCCGAGTACAGTTTTTGCTTCTCCCCAATACCCCCTGCTCTCATCATGCAAAGCGCACAGCCGAGCGCGTCCACTGCAGACGAGGTGTTCGACGACGACGAGATGTTGCAAGGCATCTTGGCTCAAATTGCGCAGGAGGAGCAACAAAAAGCTGCCACCCCCGCAGCCCCCTCTTCAAGCTCGACCGCAAGTCCGCAGCCGCAGGTCAGCAAGAGCACAAAAGCCATGGCGCAGCGGCAACAGCAGCCGTCCGCGTCGGCAGCACCGTCAGCGGCGTCAGCCCTGCAAACCTCCCATAGCGACCACGTGGAGGACGCGGATGAGGAGACACGCCTACAGACCCTCGTGCAGCTCACCGCCGGCACGCCGTCGTTTCACAAAGCCGCTGAACCCCCTTCAGGCTCGTCGTCATCTCCACCACTACAGGGCGACGCTGCGGCATCTCAAAAGTCCAAGGGAGTGCAGGACAAGCACAAGGCCACCGGCCAGACGACGCGACCTGCAGAAGCCTCATGGAGTCTGCAAGAGGAAGAGAAGGTGCTGCAATCGATTTTGGACGCCATCCACTGTCAGCAGTCGAGTGTGAGTGGTGATCTGGCAGCGGACCCGCGATCGCAAAAAGTGGAGGATGTGCTCGAACGGGCCGAGCTCGTGGCGTCGGCGAACGTCGTCGCCACAGAGGCACGCCGAGGCACGCGCAGTGCCCACACGCGTAACGGCAAGGGTGATCACGTCCTCCACTTTCACGAGCACATCGCCCTCAAGTCGCAGCTGGAAAAGATGTCGAGCTCACTGGGCCGACCAACGTGCTCATCACTCGTGCCGCTCTGCGCTGGTGCACACCACACGGATGTGCCCACCTCGTCCGCAACCACCACCACCACCACCACCAGAGCAACAATCGAATCGGACCTGCATGTGGCGATCGGGACGTCGCTCGGCGTGGTGGTGCTCATGAACGAGCACTGGGTCTCGCTGGGTGTGCTTGGCTCCGTGGAGCCAGAAACGGTTCGGGCACGCAGCGCAGTCGTGTCCGTTGCCGTGACAGAGGACCGTCTGACGTGTGCCTCCGGACACGCCAAGGGCGTCTTCATTCTGTGGTCGACCGCCCAGCTCACGGCAGTGCGCGTTCTGTCCGATGAGTTCACGGCCTCGATCATGTCGATCCGCGCGCTCCACAGCGACAGCAGCAAGTTCCTCGCGCTGGATGCCAGTGGGACGCTGAGACTGCTGCGCCCGTCTCGCGTCATGGGTGCGACGATGATGCGCACGACGTCGATTGTGCAGCCGAAAACGTTCGGCACGCCGCTTGCCGACTTTGACGTCGTCCCCTACCCGTCCAGTGCCTACTTGATGGACACGAACAGCTGCGTCTCGTCCGCCGACACCGCGGGCGTCCCCGTGATCTTCTCCCCGCTCCTCTCACAAAACGCCACGCCAGTCTCTTCGCGTGCCCCCGAGCTGGTCGTGCCAGATCGACACCTCATCGCGTGTGTCTTTTCCGACACCGTGCTCGTCTATGCCCTTGACCAGTCATCGAGCAACCCGGTCGCGCGGCACACCCATCCACCCACGTCGTCGCTGTCCAACGAGCTCATCCAGTTCATTCCCACCGAGCAAGGGCGGCCTGAGCTGCGGCTCTGCGTCTCCTGGAACACCGAGTTGGAGCTCCTGCGCGTCCGCTTCGACATCGCCGGTCAGGTGCCGACGGTGGTGCCGGAGCTGGAGCGTCTCGCGACGGTGCGCCACCCGGCCCCGATCATCACGCTCTGCGCCGTCGCGGGCTGCAACGTCGTGTACGTGGATCAAGAGCACCGCGCCACGCTGATGGACGCCACGGTCGCTGTCGAAGCGGAGCGGCCCGCTCTCTCGCAGCACCTCGACATCCTCTCCTTCACGCATCGGCTCTGCGGCGTCAAGTACAAGGGCGCCATGAGCACCAACCGCGACATGGTCTTGGCCGTGGGTCGCAACACCGCCTTCTCCATCACCGTGCTGCCCTGGTACGCGCGACTCGACGCGCTGCTGGAGCGCCAGCAGTTCCCCAAGGCACTGGAGCTGCTGCAGAGCTTCACGCAAGAAGTGGCGCTGTCAACTGTCGGCATGAGCAGCCAGGCAGCTACGCGCCGCAAGGCGCTCTCCGCGTATATGACCAAGGTGAGCGTCGCGTACGTCAAGAGCGTGTGCGCACAGAACTCAGCGCGTGCGCTCGTCACGGCAACCAGCGAGGTGCTGACGCGCTGCTGCTCAATGGACATGACGCCCGCCTTCTACGGCCCTGTCATGACCGCGCTGCGCGAGGCCCGCAAGCAGGACGTCGCGCTCTACTCCCTCGAGTCTGGCATGCTCCACGGCCTCGTGACAACACTGCCGGAGCCGCTCATTGACGCCTTCTACGGCCTCTTCACTGACAGTGCGCGTCTCGCAGCCGTGGAGGAAATCTCGACCGTGGCACCGGCTCTGGTGGACAGCGCGCGACTCGAGGCTGACGCAGTGCACCCTGCCGTGAATGGCAAGACCCGCGCCGAGAACGCCCTTCTACACTTGGAGGATGGCCTTGACAGGCTGCTCGCCCTCGCGGAGGACCATCAACTGGTGCGACTGCGCGTGTGTGTGCTGTCGCTGCGACAAGGCCAGTACGTCGCGGCCCTCGATGCAGCTCTGTCATGGGATGCCACACAGCAACCACCGTCGTCGTCTTCCTCTTCCTCGTTGTCGTCGTCCTCCTTCTCTTCTGCCGCTGTTGAGTACATGTCCGCCACACTGCAGGGACTGTCCATGGTGGCGGAGATCGAACTCCCTCTCGAACGCCGCGCCGAGGCGAAGCGGCTGCTCTGGGTGAGCTTCTTTGAGCGAAGACACACGTCAGGACAGCGCGGCGGCAGCACGTCAGCACCTCTCCGTCTTGAGACGCTTGTCCGGCTCGATGCGCGGCGCACTGTGCAAGCCCTGCTCGTGTCACTCGCGGAGGTCGGCCCCTGCAATCCTTGGTCGACGTGGACTGGCCCCGCATCCAGCACCACCACCACCACTGAGTCTGCTGCAGCGGCACGCTTGACAGCGCTGGTCCAGGTCTTGGCGTGTTTGGTGGCGAAGCTAGATTTTGCCACGAACGTGCTCGGTACCCCTGGAGAGACACGTGCTGCCGAGGGTTCGGATGTGGTGGTCGACGAGGACGGGCGACGGCTCGCCGACGCACCCTTCTTCCACGTGTACGACGTTGCGCAGCGGCCGTGGCCCCCGTACAGCGTTGTGGACCAGTACCTGACGGGCGTGGCGCAGCTTCTGGCAGCCTCTGAGTCTCCCCTGCTGGTGGTGGCGGCAGACGACGGCGCTGCCACGCCGACCAGTTGTGCCGCGCCTCAGTCCGTTGTCTGGCCACGCCTCGCTGGCTGCCTGGCGTCCCACTTCACGTACCTCTTTCGCACCGCCCAGGACGACCAGCAGCGGCACCGCCAGCAGGACGCGTTGATTCAGTGCATGCGCGCGCCGGTCTTTGCCCGCGTCTCGTTTCGCTCGTTTGAGGGCGACTTCAAGCGGAACAACATGGCACGTGCAGCGGCGGCCCTGTTGTGCGACGCGGGTGAGTACGACGCCGCCATCGACAGCTTCCTGGATGAAGACAATGGTCGGCTCGAGCCTGGGCTGGCCAAGCAGGTGTTCGCCATGCTCAGCACGGAGATGGGGCGGCTGTCAGCCATTTCGGCCGCGACACGTGCTGGTGCCGACAACGCCAGCGACACCCTCGCGAAGACGGCGCACAAGCGGGCGAAAACCTTCACGGCCCGTCTGCGGCGGGCGGTAATGGATCACGTGCCCGTCCTGGTCAAAGTCGACGCCACCGCTCTCGCTCACTTTGTCTTTGAGTACTTGCCGTCTAACAACGCGGATGTCATCAAGGTGCTGCGCAAGTCAAGCGACACCTTCCTCAAGTACCTCGATGAGCTCATCGCGAAGCGCGATCCGGCCGTCTTGTCGGACATGAGCCTTCAGAACACGTACATTGAGCTGCTCAGCGCGTACGACGCGAGCAAGGTGCTGCCGTACCTCGAGCGTCAGGGGACGGCCATTACGTACGACGTGCAGCAGGCTCTGCGCGCGGTAAAGCGGTACCACGTCGCGGATGCCGCAATCTACCTGCTCGAGCGGATGAACAGGGTGCCGGAGGCGATGCACACCCTCTATGACGTCATGCGCCGCAGCCTCACGAATCTGCGGACAGCGACAATCGAAGAGGTGCGCGGGCTCTACGCGGCACCTGTGTTACGCAGCGGGGCAACAGCAGCGGTAGGGGAGCCAGGCGATTCAACGAACGGCTCCGCAGAGGCCTCGCAGGCGTCGCTACCCCGGCGCTCCGCTGTCGCAGGGGCCCGGTCCGCTGTCGGTGCCAGCGCAAACAGCAACAGCACCAGCACCAGCACCAGCAACAACAACAGCAGCTTGTTTGAGCAGCGCTACACGCTCACGACGATGGCGCCGTTGGTGCGCACCGCAGACACGTTCTTTACCCTCGGTGAATCGCTGTGCAGCACGTACGACAGCCGATCTGGCAACGCGGGCAACTACTGGTTCCAGCTGCTCGACATTTTCGCGACGCCGCGCCGGCTGCTCGCTCAGCGGCTGGACCAGCACGAGGCCCTCACCAAAAAGCAGCAACAGCAGCAGAAGCGGCCCAGTGCACCCAACAGTCCTGTCACGCCGATCGCCACCACGGAGGCGTTTGCGTTTGACGAGATGGCGACGGCCTTCGCAGCGGCAAGCACTGGCGTCGATGGAGACGAACACGCGCCGTCGCACCAGCACCCCTCCTCCCCGTTGCTGGTGACGTCACCGCCGCTGACGCTGCCTCTGTCCGCGGAGGAAGTCTGCTACACTGCCACGATGATCGACATTCTGACGTCCTACTCGTCCTCGCTCTTGCACGGCATGATTGACGTGCTGGACATGACGACCGTGGTGGAGAAGGTCGTCAAGGACCACGAGCAAGAGCGTTTCGAGCCGTTTCGCCCCATCATCCTCGACGTGATGTCCTCCATTCGCTTCAACGTCAAGGCACACCGTCTTGCGCAGACCTGCGCCGTGGACGACGTTGTGCGCCTCGGCCGCAACCTGTACCAGCAGCTCAATCGCGGTGCCATCCCGCGCACCGACACCTGCTGCCTGTGTCACGAAGCCCTGTCTGGCATCCCGTCCGTGGTGGACGCGGCTGCCGCTGCCTCCTCCGGCGGCGCGCTCGCCCTGTCGCGGTCCGTGCTGGTCTTTGGCGCGTGCGGCCACCCGTACCACGAGGTCTGCGCACAGCATTGGAAGGCCACCACCCAGAGCCGCCGCTGCCCGCAGTGCACGCGCCGCAGACTAGGCGAGCTCGCGGAGGCCCCTGACAACGCCACCCTGTCTGCGCGCGCTGACCGCGACACGCGCGCCAAAACAGAGCTCGCGCCAGCGCCGGCACTGGACGACGCAACCTGGCAGCGGCGCCTGCGCATCATGCGAGCCCGCATGTCGAACCACTCCTCTGCCTACTACGACGTGCTCAAGGGCTCCATTGGCAACAGCGTGGTCCCGAGCAGGGCCGCTGCCTCCACGCTGCCGCCGCTGCAGCAGCGGTTCACAGAGGCACTCCCAAGTGGGAAGCAGCGCAGTACGGGTCCTCGCCTCGTGCTCTCCCCACCAGCGCCGCCTGCCGCGCCAGCCACTCAGCTCACGACGAGGAATAAGCCCGCTGTGGACTTGACCCGCTCCGTGACTGAGACGCTCACGGATGCCGACATCCTCGAGCTTTTCGGTGGCTGAGACACTAGTGTGCGTGTGTGTGTTTCTGTTTTGCGTTTGCCTCCTGTAGTTGGCACCCATCGATTTCCAAAAAAAAAAAATGTGTGTGGAAAACGGAACCTCGAGACGCACGCGTTCGTGCCAGTAAACAGCGCCTGTTCTCGGCTTGTGTGAATCGGTCACCGGTTTTTTCTTGTACCACCAGTTTCTGCTCGCTTTGCGGTGGTCGAACGTTGTGAGGCTTCCTCCTGACAATCAGGCCCTCTCCGTGACTCGCGAGAAATGTTCTTTCTCTGTCTCGACACAATCTCACATTTCTCTTCCTCGTTCCTCCTCTTTAATCACCGACAGTGGTCCAGGCTTGCGACATCAACAACTTCCATAGCTTCTATAGCTCCCCTCAGCAACCCATGTCTTCCCTGTCCGCGCGGAAGAGTAGCGACGAGGTGAGGCCTGTGCACGTGGTGCTGAACGTGCTCGGCCACTGCCACAGTAGCGCGTGCGTGGAGGTGGGCAGCACGCGTGTGATTTGCGCCGTCCGTGCGCCGCAGCAGCTCAGCACAGAGTACCGTGGCACGCGCGGTCGCGTGGCGTGCCTCGTGCACCGCTCCCTCAGTGGCGGCGCCGCCATCACAACCGGCGAGGACGACGAAGGCAGCGACGGCACCGGCGACTGGGATATGGCCCTTGTGCTCGAGGGTGTCGCGGAGCAGATGGTGCGACTCGAGACGATCCCGCAGATTTTGATCGAGACGGTGATTGAGGTGCTGCAGGACGACGGCGCGCTGTGGGACGCCGTGAGCACCGCGCTCTCGTGCGCCTTGGCGGCGAGTGGGCTGGAGATGTACGATATGGTGTCCGCGTGTAGCGCGGCGTTGATGCCCGACGGCGCCATGGTGGTGGACCCGAACAAGGCGGAAACCGAGGCCTGCACGGTGCGCGTGACGGTGTGCAGCTCGCTCTCGGGTGGCAGTGCGTCGTTCATGGAGCACCAAGGTGTCTGCGAGCTGAGCACGCTGCAAGAACTCGTGCAGCACGCCACCAACGCCACGCACCTGCGGAAGGATCACATTCTCTCCCAGCTGCGTGCCGCCTAAATCGCACGGCAGTTGAAAAATACTAATGTTAACACACGAAACGTTTTTTCATTCCTTTTTGTTGTTGTTGTTGTGAATGACTCGCCTAGTGAAAGGCCGCCTAAGCTGCATGCACTGACTGTTCTCTGTTTCACGCAGCAAAACCAAATTCAAGGAAGAAACGGAACTACTACATTCGTGACAAAAGGTGTGGAAAGCCAAAGTAGAAAAACGTCATCTCTCGCACAGACTGCACGCACAGCGTGTGTGTGTGTGTGTGTGTGTGTGTGTGTGCAGTTTGTGCTTGGGCACGATTCACCCTTTCACGCAGTTGCGAGCGGTTGCTGCTGGCGAGCCCTATGAGGTCGCGCGTTGTGATATTTCCCTCCATTCCCCGCTTCATCAGCTACGCACTCTTTCTCTCCCTCACTCTCTTTCGTTGGTGCAAGATCACACACACATTTTAGGATGACCACGACGACGGCCAACTCAAGCGCTGACGCTGCAGCTGTCGTGATGACGGAAGAGCGCATTCGCGCCGAGTGCCGCAACCGAGGCGGGTACTCGACGCCGGAGCTGAACGAGAAGCTCTACCTGCACCACATCGGCTTCACCACCGTCGGCGGTCTCGAGGCATTCACTGGGTGCACCGTGCTGTACTTGTCACACAACGCTGTGAGTGATCTGGCCCCGCTTGCATGCCTCCCACAGCTGAAGATGCTGTACCTCTCACACAACGGGCTGCAGTCGTGCGAGTCGCTCCCGTGCTTGCCTGAGCTGATCACGCTGGATGTCGCGTACAACGGCTTGGCGGACCTGCGCGGTGTGACGGCGGAGAGCGTGCCCAAGCTGGAGACGCTCCTCGCCTCGCACAATCAGCTGCGCGCGCTGGACCCCGCCTCGTCTCTCTGTGCCCTCCAATGCCTGACCAGCCTCGACGTCTCCTACAACCAGCTCGTCGAGGAGAGCAGCGTTTGGCCAGCCTTGGTGCGCATGGCCGAGCCCCACGACGGCAACGACGTCGCTCATGGCGCACTCCCACTGGCGACTGTCGAGTTCAGTGGAAACGCCTTCACACGCGTCATGAAAGCCTATCGCAAGCGCGTCATTGTGCTGCTTCGCACACTGCGTTTCCTCGACGGTTTGCCGATTGAAGCAGCGGAGCGAATGCGGGCCGAGGCGTTCGTGCGTGGTGGGGCGCCTGAAGAAGCGCACGTGCGGGCCGCGATCGACGCCCACGAGGCCCACGACAAACAGCAACGCTTCGCCTACCTCGGCGACGTGCGTGCGACGCTTGCCCAGAAACGTGAAACACACGGAAAGCGCGAAGGCCCCACCCCGTATTACACCGCGCAAGCCGACTCACAGAAGACAGATAGTAACGATGATGACGACAACGATCCAATTTATGTACCAGGGCAACCAGCCCCTTAACACCACTGTTGTTGTTTTTTCTGTTTTCTTTGCCAAACAAACAAACAAAAAGAAAAGAAAAGAGAAAAGCACAAGCTCGAAGAGAAAGCCACAACACACACTCGACACATGAGGGTGCGACTTTGGTGAGCCCTTCCCCCCGACAAACCACCGCCCTCCTCTTCTGTTCCTCCCTTTCGCACGCACGCGCCTTCCTGTTGCCGCCGTGCTGGTCGGGGGGTAGGCGGGCCCCGGCTCGGGGGCGGAGCAGTTCAGCCCCGCGGTGCCGAAGAGGGAGGAGGGTGGCGAGAAACAGGGGGGGGGGGGCACAGGAGAAGGGGAGTGACAAAAACAGAGGAGACAGAAGCGGGGAGCAACACACAGAACGAGGAGAGACACAAAGGAACAAGGCGAGCAGCCGTTCCACGAGGGAAGGTGGGTGCGGTTTCTTGTCCATCGGTGCGTTTACGTGAGCGAACACACCCGAGAAACGAGAGTCGATGGGACGGTGGAAGTGTGAATGCTTTGTTTTTTGGCTATATCAGTTGGAAAAACGTACGTGATAACAAAGAAAAGAACAAACAAACAGAAATCAACAAAATAAAAGAAAAACATGAACCAAATATTTGTGCACTGTTGCTTCTGTTTTTTTCTTTTGGTGTGCGCGTTTCTTCGTTGCAGTCTATATATCGACTGGTATATCCGGCACATCTTCATCCACTTGCACCTTTTCCACCGGCTTACGACCGTAGCGAATCAGGAGGTAGAACTGGAAGAAACACGCGAGCGAACAGAGCGCGTTGGGCACAAAAATAAAAGGATCACCAACGAGGATACCGTACGTTGTCCAGAGGAGACTGTTCAGCGTGCCAAATGTCATCGTCACTGGTTGCAGGCCTTCAGCGTTCTTGTTTTTGATAATGTCCTTGGCCATGCCGAGTGGGGAGCTCAGCATGATCACGGAGGTGCAGCCGCCGCACGTGCCGTTCAAAAGTGCAGCGACTTTGGGCTTCACGTTGAAGAGGATCATGATGAGCGCTAAAAAGCCCACTGCGATGCCGACTGCGCCAATCGCCATCGTGAGCGTCGCACGGTACGTCGTCGATTTCAGTGGAAAACCAGACCGCTCCTCCACACGCGCCACTGTGAGGAACATGAGGATGCAGTAGGCACCAATCGTCGTGCCCACAAAGTTGCACGCCATGACCGGAATGGCGCTCTGCTGCACACCGTACAAGGACCAGACAACGCAGTTGACGTACTGTGCGCAGAAGAAGGTGATCGTCATGACGCCAACGGACCGCGCCTTGGCCAGATTCAGCACCGTGAGCACGGGCGACGCCACCATACACACCGATGCCACCGTCGCCGCGACAGAAATGACGGTCAGCAGCACGGACATTCTTGTTACCAAACGGCAGCGAAGAAAGAAGGCGAATTGAAAAGTAAGAAAAGTTAATGGAAAGTGACGGTGTAGTTTTTTCAACAAGAGATGCTGTCACACTAAAAACGTGAGTGAAACAGGAATGGACTGTGGCGATAGAAAGTGTGACGGAGAGAGAACGGCAGTTCGTTTTTTTTTTTCGCGTTCTCGTTTACTTATTGATGAAAAACAATTAAAAAAACACTGAAAGAGAGAGGCGATAAACGAACTCTACACAAGCACCCCTGAGACACTACTCAGCATGAGCTTTTTCTCTTTTTTTTTTCGTTTTCAAGACACTGCTACGACCGCGAAGAAGAACCATGAGAGACGGGGGGGGATGACGATGCGGATCAAGGAGCTGGCGATCAGATTTCGTACGTGGATGCGATAGGATGCACAGGACAGCAGGGGCTGTGCCGGTGCTGTAGGCCCGGTCAGACCGCACACGCACAGCGAGAAACAAAGTCACACACACACACACACGACAGCAGTCCGTCCAAGCATAACCGATTGCTCAATGAACGACCCCTCGTCATCGATTGCGTTGCAGGATAGGACGTTTGCGCACACAGCTATCCCCGCTCGTACGTGCTGCGCTGTCTGTGGACCTTTTTGTTTCTACTTTGCTTATGGTGATTTTTCTTTTTTGTCAAAGGCGGAAGTTAAACGCAAATTGAGTGCAGTCGAAGGAAGGGGGGGTATGTGCTGCTCGGGAGAGAAGAGCAGCCGACTGCTGGCTTTCATTTCCACGTTCGAATTGATATGCGCAAACAAAAAACAGAAGAAGAAGAAAACGTCACAGCAAACAATGAACTCGAAGCAAATAAAATCATGATTAGCCATAGTCGTACAGCTCGTACGAAAAGGGGGAAAAACACACGCGGAACCAAACATACGAGAAGGTGCGACGTGAACAAGGAGGCACAAGAGAACGAAAAACAGGTGTAGAGGTCAGACCAAAAAATGGAGAGCTGCACTAGCGTCATTGCAACAAAAGCAAAAAGGTAAAAAGAAGAAAGTAAAAAGAGCTGCGACAAGTTCGCAGAGCCAAACCGAGTTCACCGAAGATGACACTGCGTGCACAGACATCTGCGTGTGCACGAGCAAGAGGGGCAGCGCGGCAACGCCTTTTTTGTGTGTGATTATGGGCAATGCCGATTTGCCTACTTCTACTGGAGACTTTCCGTATTAAGAGTAGCCATCGAGTGCTTCTCTCCTTTCCTTCACACACGATTGGCTCCCGCGTTTGGTTCCCTTTTCCTCGCCATGCGTTGGTCATGTCGGGGTGGCTTTCTGTGTTTGGTGAACAGTGTCACGTGTATTCATGCCCATCACGCGTGACGGCACTGAGACACACACACACAAACGTCACAAAAGTAAAGCAAAAAGAATGATGATGATGGTGACGTGGGAATGAGCAGCATAATCAAACAAAGAACAGTATATGAAAAGACAGAGAGAGAGAGAGACAGACACAAGATCTGGGCAGGAGGGTATTTGTTGTATAGATGCGCGCCGCTAGCACGGCGATCCCTCGCTCCAGTCTCCGCATTTGAGGTGTGTGTCCGTGTCAATGGCAAGTATGCCGTTGTGAATGCGTGACCGCGTGTGCGCGCTATTCGACGATTTCGAAGCACGAGCAGTAGTTGCCCATCTCACTCACAACGAGGCGGCACTCGCGGAGCGGCACAAGCGTCTTCTGAAGCGCCACCAGCTTCTCGATGTTGTCCATCGGGCAGGCGCCAAGTGTGATGTGAGGATTGTAATTCTCGTGCGCGTGGCTTGTGGGGAAGTCGATCAGATACTGCACACTCGTCGTGCTGGTCACGGGGAAGTGCTTGTGGAAGCTGGACTTGCCGACCTCCATCGAGCCGAGGGTGACCACGAACGGCTTCAGTACCTCCATGAGCTCCGCGTGCAGGGACTCGAGAGCAGGCGTTTTGGCGATGTTGATGTTCGGCAGGTGCACCTCCGTCCCGTCGGCGAGCGTGTCGAAGACGGGTCCAGCAGAAACACCGGAGAGCACGAGCGACTCCTTCTGATTCTCCATCTCGGCGCGGTGCTTGCGCCACACGTCCTGCGAGAGACGCCGCACCTCGCTCATGTCAAAGGCACGCACGCACAGCTGAACGACCGAGCAGTGCGCGTAGCCAGACCCACGCTTCAGCTTCTTCTCCGTGACGCTGGAGAGGCGGTAGGCGACACCGGCGTCCCACGAGCCGGTGGGGTCCGGACTGGGGCAGAGGGAGTTCGAGAGAGGGAGCGCGACCATGTCAAAGGCCTGCGAAATGAGACACACATTGAGCGCGACGAAAGACATCACGGGCTTTAGAAAGATCGGGGAAGAAGAAGATGCTGTAAAGTAGGTGATTGGAGATATGTGGTGGGAGACGAACAGCTAAAACGGAGAAAACAAAAAAAACAGAAAAAAATCGCTCCCGATACAAACAGATATTTGGTTGACTCTGTGATGAAGAGTATACTAAGCTACCACCATGAACAAAGAGAAGAGATCACGAGGAAGCAGCGGGGGAAAGAGATGAGAAGCGGATCGTTCAGAGTGGCAAAGTCAGTATAAGGTAGGGGTGGCGGTGAAAACGACTGAGGAAACTCAAAATTAAGGGAAATGGCGGTGCCCCACCAGAACAACTGAACGTCTTCTGCAGGAGATTAGCAGAACAGGCGCGTCTCCGCCGTTGGAGTTTTGTGCATCACGGCCCTTTCCTTCCTTTTGGTATGTCAGGAGTGGCGGTAGTTGAACAGGGAAATGTATCACGTCCTGCTTGTTATACCTTGATTGTGCTTTGACTCACTCTGTTCACGCGGCAACAAGCTCACTGTTGTTCTGCGCGTCTGGTCACGACAACAATGGGGGAGGGATGAGACTCCCAGAGGCAGCAATATAGATATATAAAAAAACGAGGGATGCAAAATGGAATGAAGTCAACACGTATCTGTGTCTGTGCCACTGTTTGTGTGGGTTTTGTTTTGTTTCCCCAATGTGGAGCGGTGCTCACATGACGCGGCAGGCGTGGAGCTGACGCTGGCCGACTCCGCGTGTGGGGATCAAGGTCCCGTACACCTCGAGCACTTCCAGTTGCTTTGGGGCGCCGCTTCCAAGGAGCGCCGTGTTGAGCAGCGTCGGACAGCGAGTAAAGCTGGCTCGTTTCAGAGAGACGCAGCGGACCAACTGGCGTGTGCCCTCGTATGTGACGTTGGTGCTGTCCATGTTGAGCTGCACCAGCCGTGTGAGTTGGCCCAGCACGTTCACATCCGACAGGTACCGGCACTTGGACAGGTTGAGCACCCTGAGCTTCGCACACGTGGCAAGCCCGACGAGTCCCGTGTTGGTGATCTGTGTGTCCGACGCGTCCAGCTCCAACAGCTGCGTTAGGGCCCCGAGTGGGTTCAGGCTCGTCAGCTCGGTGCACTCGGCAAGGTCAACCATTTCGAGGTGCACGCACGCGCTGACAGCCACCAGCGCCGCATTGCTGATGTGCGTGTGGCGGGCCCGGAGATGCACCAGCGATGGCGCCAGCTGCTCCAGGCCAGTCAACTGCCGCAACTCGCTGCACTCGGAGATGTTCAGCGTGACCAAGCTTGACGCGGACGTGAGCATCAGCGACAGCGAGGCGTCTGTCCACGCGCCGCGACGCAGGGACAGCTCCAGAACCATGGAGAGGCGGCCGTGCAGCACGGACGCGGACAAGGACGACACCTCGAGTGCACCATCACCACCACCACCACCGTCGGCTTCTGCTGCTGCTGCTGTTGTTGTGGGGCTGATGGCTGGGGTATTGGCCGCCACGTTGGGGCGCAGCGCCGGCGTGGGAGGCGACAGGTTGATCGGTGACGCCAGTCCCGCCGCGCCGAGGTTGTCGGCTCGCACCCACTTGAGTGAGCGCACGCGGCTGAGGTCGAGCAGCGAGGTGAGGCGAGTGCAGTGCGAGACGTTGAGAAGCTCCAGCGAGCGGCAGGCGTGCAGCTGGCACAGGGCGTTGTCGCGGATCTTTGTGTAGGCCAGGT
Source organism: Wallacemonas sp. MBr04 (assembly GCA_030849635.1). Taxonomy (NCBI): domain Eukaryota; phylum Euglenozoa; class Kinetoplastea; order Trypanosomatida; family Trypanosomatidae; genus Wallacemonas; species Wallacemonas sp. MBr04. The sequence goes on from JASANR010001551.1 coordinate 51,100, forward strand.
CCAGCTCGCGGAGGTAGCGGAGGCGCGAGAGACCACCGAGTCGCCGCAGCAGCAGACACTGCTGCAGGTCCAGGAGTCGCAGCTTCGGGCAGAACACGCACAGCGCCTGCAGCGCGACGTCCGTGACCACCGTGCGGGCGAGGTACAGCAGCTCCATCGCCGGCGCGACTGACGTAAACGGCGTCCGCGTCACGCCACGGCAGTCGGACAGGTTCAGCAGCCGCAGCGCTCGGCACTCACCAACGACCGCGAGTGTGCTGTCCGTGACGGCCGTCCCAGCCAGGTTGAGCCAGCGGAGCGAGTGCGTCATGTGTGTCAAGAAGTCCAGCGTCACGAGGCGCGTGCACTCGGACAGATCCAGCACGCGCAATTGCCAGCACACGTGCAAGCTGCCGAACTCAACGTCTTCGACCTGGTCGTTCCCGCTGAGAGTGAGCGAGACGAGACTGACAGCGTGTGTGACGGGCTCGAAGACGCGTCGCCAGGTCCGCATGCAGCGCAGCGACTCCATCGCCAGGCGCCTCAGCGTGGACCTGTTCGTCAGCGGCAGCACGCCGTCCGTGACGATCAGATTCTCGCTCACGTCCAGCACCTCGAGGCGGTCCAGCTGCCGCAACGCGCTCACGTCCGTGACGTTCTTCTGCGAGCGGAGGTGCAGCTCACGAAGGCGTGTGCAGCTGAGAATGGACTGAAGGTGACTGTCAGTCAGCCAGTTGTGCGACAGACTCAGGCGCTCCAGCGTGCCCTTGAGTCCCGTTAAAAAGTCCAAGTCATCCACGAACTGGCAGTTTTCCATCGTGAGGCTTGTGAGGCGACTGCACTCGCGGATCGGCGCGACACCTTCTGTGGAGATGGTCGAACAGGAGACAACAAGCGAGCGCAGCGCTCGCAGCGAGGACAAGGCTTGCAGCGACTTGAGGCCCCTGACACGGTAAAACACACAGCACTCGAGCGCAGGGGAGCTGACGAGGTTGTCGACGAAACCCTCCGTGACGGGTGATTGAATGATGTGTAGACACTTGAGCTTGAGCAGCAGCCCCAGCGAGCGTGAGCCAGAGATGTACCAATTCGACGCAGCTGCCGGCGGGTTGACCGGTGCAGGGAGGGGCGAGTGACGGGTCTCGGCGCTTTGCCGGCTCAGAATCGGGTTGACGTACTGGAGCTGGATGTCTGCCGACTCAGCGGTGCATTCCTGCGCCGTGAGGGAGATGAGCTCAGAGCAGGTGGAGATGGCTTGCAGCCACGACTCGGAAAAGACGCCGTAGATCAGCCGCAGCTCTTTGATGAAGAGCCGCTCCTGTAGCTCTTTGAAGACAGCGAGCCCTTCCTGCTTGGCGCCCTCCAGTGTCAGCGAGACGCCAAAGTAGCGGGACAGCCACCAGCTGCCAAGAAGAGCCTGTTGCAAGGTGTCACGGCTCGTGCACTTCACGGAGACGCAGAGGGACAGCTCAGGCATCATGTTGATGCACTCGTACAGACCTGAACTCCCGGTGTTGGCGCCGGGGGCAGACCGCCTGGCTGCCTCATGACAGCGGCTGATGCACTTGGACTGCCACGAATTCTCAGTGGAGAAGCCAACAGTTGGGTAGACGTGCGTCGTCGCACGGTAGCCTCGCTGCGCCGCGGCACCCTCCACGGTGTCGTCAACCGGGTAGACAGGAATAGTGTCAACTGCCCCACCGCCACCCCAGTCGTTTTGGCGGCTGTACGACTCGACGACCTGGTCATCCTCGGCGACGGCGCCACTGCAGCCACGAAAGGCTCGCTTGTCCTCATCGCCCTCAGAGGAGAACCACTGGTAGGTCGTGCGGGCTTGCACAGCGTAGCCATCGAGCTTGAGGCCTTGCTTGCAGTGCTCTGTGTACAGCCGCGCACCGGGTGTGGAGACACCATACGCCCACGGCGTCGTCGAGTTGGGAAAAAAGTCAACGAGAATCGTCATGATAGCCGGTGAGGGTCGCCACGAGAGTTTGTTGTGGACCAGCACGAAGGACGATGTGCCACGTCGTGACGCGAAGGGGTGCTCCTTCTCACTCTGCAAGTACGAGTGCAGCGACTCCATGGATGGGAAGCGCGCCGGTCCAGGTGCTTGTGCTGAGGACTCTCCGGACGGGTGGGATGCCTCGCGCTCACCGAGGTCCGGATCGCTGGGGCTTGGAGACGTTTCCATCACGTGGACCGTCCTCGTTTGTTCAGATCACGTGAGAGATGCTAACGGCCCTTTGTGTGTTGAAGGTCCGAGCAGCAGACAGGGAGTGCGTGAGGGAGTGAGTGGGAAAGAGAAACAAGGATCGCTGAAGTGAACAACAACAACGACAAAACATCTCCACAGGAGTGGAGCGCTGTCATGTGAACGCACTGAGAACTCTCTCCCACTGACAGGTGTGCATGATGTGTGTGTACGGGGACATGTGGAATCTGAGTAACGGAAGCTTTTGTGAATGCGTGGTTGACTTGTTGGCAAAAACGAAACAGTGGCGAAGCCCATTCTTAACCAGTCACAGCAGTGCGAGACTGCCGCGCTTCCAAGTGATCGAAATACGACAAGAGGTCTTCCAGTGAGGCCTCCAGGGCGGATCGGCTGTGAAGGTCAAGGTGAACGTGCCCGTGACACTGCGGCATGTCCTTGAGCGCGCGAATCGCCTGGTGAGCCGAGTAATGGCGCAGCGGCACAGCTTCCTGATACGGCCCAAACAGGAAGGTGGCCATGAGAACCAGCACGAATCGTTCCATCGCGATCAATGTGTAGGCGAGCGTTTCCGCAAGTCCATTGTACCATGCGGTTTCCTTCTTGTTGCTTTGCCGTGCTTCGGAGAGAATGTACGACGGACGCAACGTATTCAGGCGTGACAAGACTCCCGACCACGTCAGACGCACACGGTCGAGCAAGCCACTCGCTGAAGAGGCAGATGACGAGGCGGACCGTCCACGGCTGCCGTGACGCTTGTCTGTGGCAGCAACCCAGTTGGTGTCCAGATACGCCTCGTCGGGCAACGCGTTGGGGCTGGCAACGCTGGTGTGACCTCGACTGCCGTCGTCGCATGCGCCGTCACGGGAAGACAACGGGGCGGTGAGCTTTGTGCCGACGAGCAGGAGTGGCGGCATGACAGGAGACACACCGGTAGTACTTTGGCTCAAGAGTGGGTCGTCGCGGACGAGCTTCGCCGCCGCGGCAGTGACCTTCTCCAGTCGCTCGTACCAGTGCACGAGGTTGCTCGCCGTCTCAACGTCGTCCTGATCGTACAGCAAGCACCAGCCGTCGAAATCAAGCAGTCCAATGGGTGTCAGACAGTCGAGCTGGAAGTTGCGGGCCCCGCCGAGCTCGAAAAGCTCCACGGTTTGCGCATGTGAGGCGGACGCACCGGCCGGGACAGGCAGCGCTTGCGAGCCACCACCAGTGAACCCGTCTCGTGGCGTGGGTGACGCCCATCGGCCCGCGTCGTGGCGGTTGTAAAGCGACGCGATCGACTCGCCCCCGCCTCGCGGGCTACTCACGGCGGACGCGGATGCGGCCGGTACGGTCTGGCTGAAGCTGTCACGCACAAACGCGCCAACGGTGAAGCCTATCGTGGCATCGCCGACCGCATTCGAGGAGGAGGAGGACGACGCACGATCCAGCTTGTCTTCAATGTTGGCGTCCGCAAAGACCTGGTGGCACAGGCGGTACAGCAACAGCGATTTGCCGACGTGTGGTTCACCGACGACAAGCACACGTATTGAGGTCGAGGTGGACGTTGGGCCTGCGGATTCGCCGTCTGCCATGCGGGTCGAAGAAGACGTAAGGTGATTCATTGTATCTGCAAGTAGAGTAGCAGGGGAGGAGGAGAGGGAGGCGTGATGTTGTGCACGAGTGCAACCAAGTGGACAGAACCGGTGGCGCTAGTCAACCTGCGAGGGAGGTGTCTCTTGCGAGGAAGAGAAGGTACTCTCGAGTCGTGGTTGCAGTGCTTTGAAGTGATCAAGACGTCCTGCAAGCGTTTGCATCACCCAAACCACAGTATAAACTCAAGATACAGAGCGACTTTTGGAGATGAAACGGCTGTCAGAACGTTTTGTTGTTGTTGTTGTTGATAGTTTCGACTTTTTCTTTGTTAAACAGGTCAATGTACTACCTATCAGGAGTACACACAAACACACAGTCAGGCTGCGTCCTCGGGCGTGCGCAGACGCCAGAGCTTCACGCTCTTGTCGCTCTCCGCGGTGATCATGCGCGTGCCGGAGAGATCGAACGTGATGGCGTTCAGCCCACCCTCGCCAGGCAGGGTGCCGGGGATGGACTTGGTCTTCGTGAAGTGGTACGGCGCGTAGTCGACGCCCGCCGGTGGCTGCGGCCGCTTCCAGTCGTAGAAGGCGAGGTGGCCGTCCTGCGAGCCGACCGCCATGACACCGCGCGGGCTCATCGCGCAGCAGCTCCAGCGGTAGCTCAGCTCCTCCTGCTGGAGTCGATGTGGCGCGCTGCTCTTACCGGAATCTTCAATGGTGGAGGCACAGCCAAGGTACTCGCCCGTCGGGAGTTTCCACAGACGAATGTCGTCCGCGCCACAGGAAATTAAATGATCGCCAGCCGGCGAGAGCGTGATGCCACGGACCGGCTTCTTGTGGCGCGTCAAGCAGTGCATGGCCTTCCCTGCGGCGAGATCCCAGAGGTAGATGAAGCCGTCGCCACCGCCAGAAATGATTTGCGGGTCCACGTCGTGTGTCTTCACGCAGAGCACGCTGTCCCTGTGGCCGGCGAGGATGTGCACCATCGCACGCGACCGCACGTCCCAGACCCGCACCGACTTATCGCGGCCGGCGCTGACGACCACGTTGTCCAGGGTGGGGTGCACAGCGACGGAGTAGACACCGCTCTTGTGGCCGAAGAAGTCGCGAATGGCCTCGTTGCGCTCCAGGTCCCAACACTTGACCGCGTGATCGTCGCTTCCACTGAACAGGTACGGCGAGTGCGGACTGAGCGCGATGCTGCGCACGCCGGCCTTGTGCCCGATGAGGTTGAGCTTGAAGGCGCCCGTGGAGAGGTCCCAGACCTTGATGACGGAGTCGAAGCTGCCCGTGGCACACCAGCTGTTCGTGGGGTCGACAGCGGCCGTCCAGACCCAGCCCTCGTGGCCAAGGAGGACCTTGGAGAGCTTCCACCGAGGCGGCGGCGTGTACTGACTGCGCGCACTGGCGTGTCGAGCGGAGGAGGTCGTCGTCGCAATGGTGAGTGCGTGGCGGGCCTTGAGGGCCTCGGGATCGATCCCTTGCAGGATATCGTCAGAGCCGGACGCTTTCGCGGCGGTGTCGGTGGTGCCGTCCGCCGCGCGTGGACGCTTCGTCCCGGTAGAGAGCAAAGGGCTCGCAGCAGACGCCGTGGACACCGTTACAGGCGTGCGGGAGGCGTTGCTGTCGGCTTGAAAAGGAGACGGACCGACGCTCTTGGCCAGCAGTGTGAGTGCCGTGACCGAGGTCCCGTCTGCACGTTGATCCGCTTGCGAGGATGCCGACGTGGGGCCTTCCTGTGCGCCAGACGCGGCCGCCGTCGTCGTCACGGGTACGCATGGTGGAGGAGCACTTCGCGGGTACAAGGTGCGCCACAGCGTGTGACGGTGAATGAGCTGCGCTGGGTCCTGTGACGTCTCAGGGAACTCCACATGCGCAGTGCCTTCACGTGTCCTCGCAAGTTGGCTGTTCTGTTCGACTGCCGCGTTCATTCTCGGAGACACACACGAAGGTTGTGTGGGAATGGAGGAGGGAGTAGATGTAGAAAGTCGACAACGCAAAGATCAGCTTTACGATTCGACTATTATTGTGAAGCACGCAACGTGCGAGGGAGAGAACGGGAAGAAAGAAAGTCGGGGGTAATATGTGGGGTGAGCAGAACTGCAAGCGACAATAGGAAAGCACGCGCTAAGCTTTGAGAAGAACAACGGTTAGTCAACAAGGCAAACACAAAGGTGCAGTTGCATCAGACAGATATTGTTGAAGAGCTGCGGCCAAAGCTGCGGCATTTGCATGAGAGAACACACATCGCGTGTGTGTAATGTGATGTACGAGATGGAATGTGTTGTCAACAGCAGGAGAAGACTTCTCTATAATTCTTGTCTTTTTCTATCTGTGTGTGTGTGAACGAGAAGAACAAGAAAATGAACGCTTGCCAGCACAAGCGTCATGCACTCAACAACAAGAAAAAAACAAACCAAAAGCAACACGAGTCGTTTACCCACTCACGGGTTCGTCGCCGTTCTCCATGGCACGGAGTGCGGTGATGGGATCCGAATCGGGGCGCCGTTGTTCTCGCCGAGACACCTTGACACGCACTGGCAGGTCGTCCGCGAGGCCTTCTTCTGGCGTGCCTTGAAACAAGTTCACCAGCAGCGTCTTGGTGTAGTTGGTGGGCTCGTAGCCGTCTGCCGCCATCTGAGCGTACACTTTGAGCGCCAGAGGCACGTTGCCCGCAGTCGCACAGCCACCCAGTACAGTGTTGTACGTCACTTCGTTGGGCCGCACCTGTGTGGGGTTGCGAAGGCGATCGAGAAGGGCCACTGCGGGCTCACACACGCCAGCCTTGCGGCACGCGTCCATCGCGGCGGTGAAGGTCAGCACGTTCGGCGCGACGAGCATCTCCTCCGACTGCTCCAGGATTTTGAAGGCACGCTCCCACTGGCCCTGCTTGGCGCACGCTGAGACAAGTGCGGTGATGGTCTTCACGTTGGGTGGGACCTCCGCCATGCGCATCTCGCCAAAGATGCGAAGGGCGCTGTCGGCGTTCCGGGCGATGCTACAGGCGTTGATGAGTGCGGTGTACGTGTACACATTGGGCGTCACGTGGCGGGCCTTCATGTGCTCAAAGGTGGACAGGGCCGCGTCGAGTTGACCTGCGCGGCCGCACGCGTTGATGATGGTGGTGTAGTGGTAGACGTTCTGGTGTACGAGGTTGCCTGAGCTCACCTGCTGGAACGCGGCAATCGCACCCTCCCAGTTGCCAGATCGCGACAGCGCGTTGAGTTCGTCGGTGAGCCATCGCGAGGCCCACCCGGCCACACGACTTTGGGAGAGCGTCGCCATCCGCACGAGACTCCGAATCGCTTGCGAATACTTGACAGCAGTGGTGGTGGCGGAGAGGTTTTGAGGAGGGGTGGGAGGACCAGTGTTGGGTGTGAATGTTGGGTACCAAGTGAAGTAGCAAGAGAGAACGCCATGTCAGTAGGCTTGTTCACTCACACGTGTCAGACCGATTGAGACGAGGCCGCTCACTAACACTCAGCTCAGCATGTGTGTGTGTGTTAGAAATGCGCCACAGAAGTGTTCTTTTTGTTTTCTGTTTTGGTTGCGTGTCTGACAAAAAGTCAAATCTATTCGTGAGCACGATATGCGGAAATCAGACTTGCTAGGGAGAGAGAGAGTGGAGGTTTCTCACCGCGTACCGACAGCGGGAGAGGTTGTATCTTTTCACGAGGTCCAGATGCGTGCGCGTGCCGTTTGCGCACCGACGTTGACGCTCTTCTGGAGCCACGACGGCGGCGGCAGCAGTCCCGGCGCGAGCTGCTCGTAAACGTCGAACACCGTGTTCATTGTCCAGCGACTTGTCACGTTCCCGAGCCCGTCGTTCGCCGCGCTGCCGGGCTGCACACACAAAATCACACTCTCTTTCCAGCCATGCAAGTTGACAGCCTGGACGTTGCCGTGCCCGAAGTGCGCGGTCAGCGGTGCGAGGCCTTTCGCCGTCGGAAGGCAGTGGTCATTCACGACGAGAAGACCGCCCGGTCGCAGCTTTGAGGCGGCGAGCGAGACAAGCGACGCTTCGTTGTCCATGCTGCCTTTGAGAGGCTCGAAGAGGTCCATGAAGACCATGTCAAAGGAGGCGCCGGCGAGCTGGGCGAGGGCCTCGTGCGCGTCCATCGCGTGCACGAAAAGGTGCGGGTCGTCCCGCTTCAACGTACCAGCCGTCTCGCACGCCTTCACGACGGCCGGCTCGACTTCCACAACGTGCAACTCCACACGCGCCCCAAGCAACGCACGCAGCGCCAGTCCCATACTGTTGCCGCCCATGCCGAGAATCAGCACACGGCTGTCCGCTGGGGGAAGCAGGATGTCGGCTGCGCGTGCTGTCGCACTATTCGCACGCAGTCTGTCCAGGGCGTAGCAGGGGCTTTGCTCTGGGCTCGTGGGCGGCGGCGAGCCGTGGTCGGGAAGGCTCAGTTGCTCCAGGCCTGCCTGCACCCACTGTCGCTCACGTTGGCGTGTGACAGGTGCCTGTGAGTCCTCTGTGTCCCCCTCCGTTTCCCCAGCGGTCTGGCCGCGGCCCGCGTTCAGCAACGCGTTCGACGCATAAATGAGAAGGGCAAAGACAACCATAGTCCCCGCCACACACTGCAAAAGCGCCGGCTCCTCGTACAAGACAACAGACTGAATGTGAAAACTGCGGGCGGCACCAATAGAGCCGCGAACATGCGCGTCGTCGTGGACAAAGTGCATCGTGCCAAGGTGATAAACGTACGTCTCGTGCGGCACGTCGCGCCAAAACCGGCTCAGCTTCTTCCTTTCCGCGACGCGCATTCTTGTGGCGGTGCGCTCGTCAGACGACATCTCGTCAGCAGAACGCTTTCGACCCGCACTGACGCTCGACTCGCTGTCATCAGACGGCGTGGCAGCCGTTTTCTTCGGCACGGAGGCAGTCTGCACATTGAGTGTCACCGTCGTCACCGCCCACACGACGTCCACACCTTTGAAGACGTCGCACGGTATACGGGATTGCAAGACGGTCTCACGGTCCATCATGACCGGCTTGCGTCCGAAGCGGTGCTGCAGGTCTGTGCAGCAGCGCCAGAAGGGCAAGGTGCGGTCAAATTCAATCTTGACGCCGGTCAATACGGCGCGATCGCTGATCTTCTGACTGGCAGGCGCATCCTGTGCGTCCATTGAGGGTCCGCAGAACGAAGGTCAGCTCCGCGATGCTGTGGCAAGATAAGTACAAGGAGAAAAAAAACCACGAAGACACAACGAGGCGAGAGAGAGAGAGAGAGAGTCGGGGGAGCAAAGCGGGTGAGCTGATACGTTCGATGGAGGACTGTGGGTCACCACCTGACGCGAGTGATTGCTTCCTCTGCACTAACAATTTGACAGGATTGATTCGAATTTGGTGCTGCTTCTGTTCTCGTTGTGAACGACCAGGTCTTTCCGTAGTGACTGTTTTGTCGTCTCTTTCTTTCTCTATCTATCGGGCTCTTGTTGAATTGAGTGGTGTGTCAGCATTACAATCTATCACTGTAAAAACAGCAAAAAAACAAAAAAACAAAAGAGAAGGACACGTCTATGAGTGCGACTACTACACAGGGAACGCACTTGACTGTATGATGATTTATTCTTTTTTCAATGTTCTTTCTCTTGTATGGGGACCGTGAGGCATGCCGCTACTCACGTCGGAGGCGTTCCATGAGAGCTTGGATGTCGTACGGGTCACTGTGCTGATCGCCCTGCCGTTGCGCGGTATGTGATCCCGCCTCATTCACCTCATCAGAACTGTCCGCGAAAGACACGGACAGGTTCTTGCGGTCCTCTCCGGCACCAAGCCTCAGAGCAGAGCGGCTGCGCACGGTCTCCGTGGGAGCGGTGCGACGCTTTGGCGGCAGTGACATGGGACGCGTCGCGCCGTTGGTGGAGAGGTTTGACAGAAACGGTCGGCCGCCACTCGGTGTGACAGCCGCAGACGCGGAGGCAGATGCTGTCTTCTCATCATGTGTCGTCGTGTCTCTCCTTCGCTCTTGCGATGCTGTGCGAGAACGTGTCGACTCTGACCCAATCCGTTTCATGCGCAGGTCCGCGGTGAGCCGGAATGGCTGGAAGCGAGTCGTGCGGTGGTGGGGCGAGAGCGGTCGCCCACGGCCAAGGTTCAGTTCGCGGGCCTCCTTCTCCTCCCGGAGGCGCTTGGCCTCTGCCTGGCGTTGGAGAAACGCCTTCACACCCGATATCGGCTGCGTCTGTGGAGCCCGCGATACACCTCGTTCGTCACCGCCCTGCGCAGCACGCTCTTCGTAGAACTGATCGGCGTTTGTCTTGGGGCGGAAGGTGCACTGCATCACATCCTCAGTCGCCTTCTCCTTGCGCAGCATGGCCAGTTTGTACTCCTTGCGGCTGACCTGCGCGAGTTGACGGCGGTAGAATATGTCAGCTTCAGCCGTCGAGACGGCACGCGACGCGGAGGACGCTGTGTCGTTGTGCGGTGGTGGTGGTGCGCCATCGGCCTCGTCTCGCAAAGTGGCGTGCGCACGGCGTGGAGACGGTGACTGGGAGGCGCGAGCACTGGGGCGCGATGCCGAGAGACTCTTCTGGCTGCGCGGCGTTTCGGCGTGACCGTCACGGGCGGGTGACGTGCCAACGGCGTCCTGCGTGAGTCGCTTCACCACATCGACCTCTCTCTCTGATCGCATTTGCCGAATGACGTGCTTCGTGCCAGGCGAGAGCTGTGGTGCAAAGGTGCAGTTCTCATCCGCACGCACCTTTTCGGCGAGACGACGGCGCTGCTGTTGCGACCGCTCACGCGCACGGTCGTAGAGTCGTGAGACCTGCTCGTCGACTTCCTGCGCGGACACCTTGCCCGGTGAGTGCGAGAGCGACGCAGCGAGCTTCGCGTCAGACTCGGCCTGTGCCTGCAGCTGGCGCTCCGTCTCCTGTGCGCGGCGGTACAGCTCCTGCCGCGTGACAAAGTCGCAGGCAAAGAGGCGCTGATGCTCACCTTGCGCGATCCACGTGTCGGAGATGGGGTTGGTCTGTGGCGTGCGACCACGAAACACCTCCCTCTCTTCACGCTGGAGGGAGGCCTCACGCGCCAGCTCCTTCAGCTGTTGAGACCGCTGCGCCTCGGCGTACAGCCAGGCCGCACGATCGGCAGTGGGGTCAGACATGCCCTCACAGTCGTCGCCATAAGCGAGTTGCGATTCGTCTGCGAGTGTGAGCCGAGCGCGACGTCGACGCTTCTCATCAAGAAGAGCCGAAGTGGATGAGATGCGCGGCTTAAACGCGTCGGGCTCAGGGACAGCCGCCTGCGCCTGGCGGTACTCCCGCTGCTGAAGCAGCGCCGCGTTGCGTGCATCGAAGGCTTGCTTGGACAGAGACCGCTCGAAGCGCCCCTCGTCGTGCCGACTACCGCGGTGCTGGGCCTGTGCCAAAGCCGCGGCTTCCCTCTCCTGTGTCGCGAGTCGCTGGGCTTCGTGGGAGGTGGCCACACTGCGGCCGTACTGAAGCAGCCGCTCTTGCACTGGCAGCGCGTCCAGACCCATGGCACGCGCCACGAGAAGCTTGCTACGGTGGTTCACCTGGGGTCGAAACGCGCTGCGCTGCGCCTGCGCCTCTTTGCGGTGGTGCTCCTCCTCGCGCTCCCGTTGGCGCGCCTCACGTTCGGCAGCCTTGGCGGCAAGTCGCGCAAAGACGGAGCCGTGCTGGCGTGCCGCGGCGCTCTGGAGCGTTTCTTCCTCGTCCTCGTTGCGTGCATCGTGACTGGCACAGGCAGGTGCCTCGTCGTCATCATCGTCTGGGTCACTACCGTTGCCACAGGTTGGCAGCGGGCGCGGCGTCGTGAGTTTGGGCTTGAACGTGTAGCGGTTGGCGAAGACGCGATCCCGCTCGGCCTCGAGTGCAGCAAAGCGTTGCTCCTGCAGCTGCTGATCGAGGGCGTGCCTCTCCTCTGTGCCGAGAGGGTGGTACCGTTGGGACCGACGCGGTGACGACATCGGAAAGAAAGAATGAGGGAGGCGAGAACCTTGATGTGCGCGCGAGGAGACAGAAAAACAGAGCACAGCGCAGCAGCTGCCAACAACCACTCTCTATGAAGTTTTTTTTGCTGTTTTGACTTTGTGAAACAGTGTGTCTGTATGTGGATGTGTGTGCGTAGCAGCAACAGCAGCAGTCTCTCTCTCTATATGTATGTGTATATGTGTGTATCCAACTTGGTGTTGCGTCGAGTGGGAATGGAGAGAGAAGTGAGTATTGAAGGGGGGGGCGATTGTTGTGTACAAAAAAATATGTGCGGGCGACTCTCATTGTATCTAGTCCACTGGACGTCTCACGTGGAGTCACACCGCACAGAACAACAGTAAACAGTACTGCGACGGTGACGACATGTTCGATGCTCACGATCGACGGCGTTACACCCGTCTGGGCGCGAATTCCTCTTATTTTTTCTTGGTTGCACGGATTCGCTTCTGTAAAGACTGGCGCACTCAGGTGCACCACATACCACTCAAACACGCGTCTCGCACGCACACACATAACAGTAAACATGCCGAGCATCACTTCTGCTCAGTGACGTGGAGAGCGCGGGGCGACGGTGGTGACGGCGGCGCGCTGCAGCAGCACCTTCAGCTCCTCCGGTGTCTCTGCTGTGACTTCCTTCACGAACTGCAGTGTGCGGCTCGCCAGTGCGCGGAACAGGTATTCCTCTTCGCAGCGCAGCGCCATAAAGTAGTGGTTGGCGCGCTGGATTTCCTGGAGCGTCATGGCGCGACACAACGGGGCCGCGTACGAGGCGAGTCGCTTGACGAGGGGGAGAGAGCACGTGTCGGGACTCAGCGCGACGCCCATGAGAATCGGCTCCAGCGCACGCCAGGACGTGAAGCCAAAGCGGAAGCCGGTCTCGGCCGCGAAGAGGTAAAAGTCTGGGTCTGTGTAGCCGAGGTGTGCGAGGCCGCGGGTGGCGCGAGCAAGGGCCTCCGGCGCCATAATCTCCATCCGAATGCGCGCCTGCTGGCCAGCCATCTGCACAAACTCGCTCTGCTGCCGCGCGGGCGGGTAGAGGCCAACCACGTCGAGGACATCCGCGAGCTGATTTGGGCTCAGGACGCGCAGGCACTCGCCAACCCGCACCAGCAGCGGCTGCATCAGACTGTCCGAGTTGAACGGTGCGGTGCTGCAGACGTCCATCACCGGCGCCAGGTGCCGTTGGTTCATGATCGGGGCGTAACGCATCAGCGGCACGAGCATTGACGAGAAAAGATCCTCCGTGAGCAGACTGAGCTGCTGAAGAGCGACAAAGGTCTGCACGACTTCGTGCTCGCTCAGGTCTGTCGACACATCCACAAGCGCGTCCGCGAAGATCTCCACGTGCGCGCGAACCGGGTAGCGCAGTGTGGCGAAGCCCTGCAGGAATAGCGCCAGCGTTGACGCGTCCATCCCCTCCACCTCGTCAAGCCCGCTCGCCACAACTTTGCCGAAGGTTTTACCGTAGCCGTCACCAAGCTGCAGCAGCGCCTGTAGGACGTTCTGGTAGTCCTCCATTTGGAACGCAGGAAGATGCTGCTCGACCAGCGCCGTCACCTGCCGCATCGTGAGTGGGGAGATGCCCTTGGTTGACGCCACAGCACGCAGTAGCGAGGACGCCTCCACCGGTCCAAACTCGTCGGCAAAGCTCAGTAGGCGACGCGTCAGAGCGGCCATGACTTGGGCGTTGCTAAAGCGCAGCTTCGAAAGCTCGGTCAGCGTCTCAGACAGCTGTGTGACAGTGTACTCGTCGAGAATGGGGATCATCTGCTCACCCACCTGCTGCAGTTTTTTCTCGTCACGCTGTTTTGCCGCACGCATGGCGCGTAACGTGTTGAGCAGGGCCTCTGGCGAGACGGCGTCCGGCTCCGGCACCGCCACCTCGTTCGCCGCGGAAAAGATGCCCGCCTTGCGGAGTGTGTCGAGGATGAGTGTGACCTGAAACGGCGAGAGCACGCGTTGGTCAGAACGCTCAAACGCCGCTGCAAAAGCGCGCATCACCTCTTCATCACGCAGGATACCGAGATTGTCGTTGTGGTAGATGGTGCCGCAAATCTGGTACAGGTCCTGTGCGTTGAAGGGGATGAGTTGAAGCTTGATACGCGACAAGATGTGGGTGAGGCCAGCGGGCCGCGACGAGGCCTCCGCTAGGGCTGCCTCGCGGTTCCATGGCATGACCACACCTGCTGTTGACGTGGTCAGCTGCGACGATGATGCGACGCAGAGAGCGGATGTACAGCGGCGCATCGTGTCTCCCTGTGAATCAACACGAAGAAAAAAAAACACCACACAATGAGTGCAAACCGTCTGCGTCTGGACCTGATACAGAACAAAACAAAAAAGAAAAATGATTGAGGATCAAGAGAAGAGGGGGGGTGAGTGAGTGTGGCAGCAGGATGACAAGAGCACAGTAAGTGCTCAAGCTGAATCACAGTGACTGTCTTTGCGTGACGACAACAGCATGTCACACAAATGCGTGCACGTGTTCGCGCATGTCATTGACAGCAAATGTGTTGCGTTTCACACACTGGCATCTTTGCCACAATATTTGCAGCAGCCACAAGGAAAAAAAACAAATATCAAACTTCTGTGATGAGTAGAGGACATATTCACACATATCCCTTGGTCACGAGCGTGGCCGTCTGCCGCGCGTACCCCGCGGCGGTGAGGTCTGCCAGCCAGTGTTGCCAAAGCGGGTTCCAGGACGCGCAGCCGAGGAAAGCAACGTGATGACGGCCTTGTCCTCGGCCAGGCCTGACTTGGCGCAGGCCTTGCGCAAACCGACGAGATCGACCTCCGTCATGTTGCCAACGACGTCGGCGAGGGCCTGCTTCAAGAGTGGCGCCAGCTCCGGGTTTTCTCGCAGATTCTGTGGCTGCAAGGCCGTCAGAATCGCAACAAGGTGCGCCGCACCCTGCCGGAAGCCACCCTTCTCGCACACCAGGACGCGCAGCAGGGTGACAAAATCTTCCGAAAACCGCTCCAGCGTGGCGAGCGAGACGAGCACCTTCTGCAGCGTGGCCGCATCCATCGCGTGGCTCTGCACGGCGGCCGTGTACGCCAGTGACACGATCGCGACATCCGTCTTCGCTGGCGGGTAGGTGGAGAGAAGGTCGAGAATGAACGTGAGCTGTGGAATGGTCAGTTTACCAGCATCCTTGTCAAGCCGCGCCAGCGACGAAGTCATGATGGCGGCGCTGTCAATGGGCAGTAGGGACACAATGTCAAGCAGGTTGTCGATGTCGCGCAGGTCCATTGTGCTGATGGACTGCTCGAGGTGCTCGAACAGTGCGGTGTAGCGGGCGAGCGCCGCGGGTGGCACCTGCAGGTCGATCAAGCACTGCAGAATAACGATCAGGTCGCGCGGTTTGGCATGGGCAAGGTGCGCCTTCGCAGGATCCATCAAGCTCCGCATGACGGCCTGCAACACGTGCTGCTGCTGCGCCTGCTGATACTGTGCGAGGACCACCACGAGTGCACGATGGAAGTTTGCGGCGGTTGCGGTGGCGAGATGTTTCTGAACGGCGTGTTGCACCAAAGGGCCCACGAGCTTTAGCGAGGCGGCATTCGTGTGCGCCTGCAACTCGAGTGCGTGCAGCAGTCGATACGTCTCCTCCGCCTCGAGTGAGCCCACCTGCTGCGCTATGGCGTTCACAAGCGGGTGTAGCGAGTCCTGCACCTGCAGTTTGTTCAGGTTGACGAACAGCCACACCAACTCCTTGCGCGGGAGCGAGCGGCACACCTCGCACGCACGCCGAGCCAGTAGGGCGGTGTGCCCGTAGTTCTGGTAACGCACCGTGACGAGGGAAGATGCGAGACGCTGCACATCTTGCGGGCCGAGGTCGCGTACGCGTTCGACCAGGACCGACATGTGCGCCTCCACCTCCCGCACAGCCTCACTGGAGACGTACGGCTGCCAGGTGGTGTCTGGCTCCGTGCTTGTGTTGTCCGTGGGCTTCTGTGTCGCACCATCGTCGTCGGACGGGTTGTGAGCCTGGCGCACCTCGCGGGCGATGGCACCGATGGCGTTGATGTGCTCTTGCAGCAGCAATGACTGTGCGGAGGTCGGTACCGAAGCGTGTTCTGCCGTCGTCTCTGAAGGCACTAGAGCCACCGTCGGCAACACGGACTCCAGCAGGGTGCGCTGAAAGGGATTGATGTCGGCAGCGTTTGATGGGTCGAGCACCACGTCACAGCGGCGGCGAAAGCCACGTAGAAACTCAGGAGTGTCGCGAAGACCAAGCACGTCTTCCTTTCCTCTCAAAAGGGCGGCGAGCTTGTACACGTCGTCCGTTGTGTACGTGGCAGGTGATCTGTCCACTGCCCTGAGCAAGCCGGCCAACACAGACGGGCGGCCAACAGTCGCTGCACACAAGTGCCGTGCTCTAGAAGCCAGCATGAGAATACAACGCAACTGGAAACAACGAGAAACTAACAAAAAAGGGTGGGAGTGATGAAGACGGTGAGGATGGTGAAGATGGTGGGGATGCGAAGACACAAGAAGTATTCTCTATATCATAACGATTGGCGTAGTCACGTGCTCGACAAAACGATGAGAAAACTGCAGCGGTTTTGTTTTTAGCTGTTGTACTTTTCTTTTGTTTTCAAGGATGTGTGCGACAGTGTCAAAACGAACACAAAAAGAACAACAACAGAAGCAAACGACAGCACGATGGCATGGCAACTGGCATCTCGTATCACTTCTTCCACGGTGTGAAGAGAACGCGGCTGGAGACGGAGACGGGGATGTCGGCCCACGGTGGAACGCTGCTCGACTGCTCCGAGAGCGCCGCGAGGTTTCCACTCTGCGACGACTCGCGCGTGTCGACATCGGTGACGCAGCGTCCGTCGGAGAGCGGATTGGTCGTGATGTACACCAGCAGAATGTTGGTGCAGAGATAGAAGAAGAAGGACATGATGAACAGAGCCGGTGCGGCGAGTGCCCAGTACTGATCCGGGTAGTAGCTAATGCGCAGCATTTCCAGCGCCGAATCGGGCAGAATCACCCAAAGAACGTAGGTGGCGGCGAGTCCGATGGAGAGCAGCCATGCGATGAACCCGTTGATGGCCGTTTGCGGTGTGGCCGAGTCCGCGGTGGGCATGGGAGTGGGCTGTGCCATTGAGAGAAAAAAACTGAATCCAGAAATACAAAAAAAGCAAGACACAGAGAAAGAGAGAGAGAAATGTGAGTGTGAATCGAAAAGCAGGTGTATGTAGCGCGACACGTCTCAGTTCCATGTGCGTGGATGCGATCGACAGTATTTTGCTGGTAAAGGAGTATCTTGCAACGACGCAGAAGAACAACCTACCGCGTGTCGGGTGTATTAGGATGATTGTATTCTTCACAAATGGAGATACGTTTTTTTTTTTGCGTGAGCGATAGATGATGTGCTTTCTTTCACTGACTATCTCTCACTTCAGGAGGGTGGAGAGGACGCGTTCGGGCTCGGCCACGAACCGTTGGTGTCCGCAGAGTCATCGAACGCCCCTTGCAGGCACGCTGTGACGTCAGAGGCGGCCAGCTGCCCTGATACGCCTGTCGCGACGGATGAGACACGACCTGCACGCTCAACCGTCTCCGCGCCGAGCGAAGAGAGGGAGGCCGCACGATCGTGACGTTCACTGACAGACGCGTCGCCGTGCGACTGCTGCCTGCGGCTGCTGTTGTTGCTGGCGGACACACTGGCGGCGCCTGACCGCTGTTGCAGCAGGCTGGTGAGGTGCTGAATGAGGCGCTGCTGCTCTTGAACAGTCGCGAGGAGTGCGGCATGATCGGCCTCACGCGGTACCGAGGCAGAGCCACCAGCAGTACCACCCGTCCGTCGTCCGCCAGGTCGCGAGACGCTCGAGAACCAGCTGTCGTTCACTCCAGACGGCGCGTACGAGCCGTAGACGGTCGACTCGTCGATGGAGGTGTCCTGGGGCAGCACGTCCGCCGCAGACAAGGATTCGGGCGTCTGGGCACTCATCACGTCCGCTTCCTGGGGTGCGCTGAATGAGCGTGCCAAGTTGTTGTGCGCCGAGGCTGCGATGGGTGACGGCGAGGCCACCTCCATGCTGCTGTCAACGTGCGTGGCCTTTCCAGGCGTACGAGAGGCCGCGGTGGCCATGTCAGGTTTGCTGCTGTCGTCGTTGGCCGGTGTCATTTCTGGCGGCAGCTCGACCTTGCGAACAACGAACTCGCTCGTTTGGCACTCCGAGTCTGACGAAGCCGACGAATGCGCCGAACGTGAGTGGACGGACGCAGAGGCCGTGTGAACGCTGCTGGGCACGTGCGCCTCGCCGTCACGCTCGTGGTCATGTTCGGACGTCAGGGCCGGCTCTGGCGACTCGTTGACGCGTTCCCATGGCGCCTCCTCGTTCTCGTCTCGGGTTTCCTCACCGTCGTGTGCCGTCGTGGCGTCGGCGGTGCGGTCAGAGTCGGGTGGTGCGTCGATGTCGATGCTCACGCTTGGTTCGTCGCAGTCCACCTCGTCGTCTGGGCGGCGTTGCGTGCTGATAGAGGAGAACTGCGCGAGCAGCACGCCACTGTCCTCAGCCTCCAGGCGGCTTTGCGGGCGTTCCGTGCTCTGTTTCGACCCACGCAGACCGAGAGGCGACGGTGACTCGAAAAACTGACTGCTCGTGACGGACTGAAGCACACCTGAGTCGGGGATCACAACCGGCTCCGACAGGAGCGTGGCAGCCGAGTCAGCAAAAACGGGCACGGCTGTAACCGGCGCAGCCGACGGAGGTACGGCAGTCGTGATGGTGACAGCCACGCTCGGCAACGTGATGGCGTGCTCGTGCTGCATAGGAAGTGGCGGCAGTGTGTCCGCAGTGGTTTTTGTTGTTGTTGTTGCTGTTGCGGGTGTCTGAATCTCAAATGTCTCCAACTCATCCTCGTCATCATCTTCGTGAGCGCCATCGTCGTCCGACGCGTGCGATGAGATGGGTGTGGTGGATTCCTTTGGGGTGGTGAAACCAGGGTCTGCGGTGACCACCACAGCCGTACTACTACTCTCTTTATCGTCTGTCCATGCGGCGACAACGTCGTCAGTGTCCACGTCTGTGGTGGCTGCGTCGTCGGGTCTGTGCGCAGCGCGCTTTGGAGTCGAGTAGACGCCGAACGGTGGGCTTCCGTCCGCAAGGGGCGCCTGTGCCGCTTCAAAAAGAGAGCGAGCACTGTTAGTGCTAGTACTCTGCAACACGACCGCTGGCGGCTCTTCACTCGGCTTCGAGAAGGTGCGCGTGATGGTGAACCGCGAGCGAGCCACGGCGCTGGCTGTGGCGCTCGGCAAACCAGTGTCCTCGGTGACGTCGTCAGACACGGCGTACACGGAGGAGATGCTCGAGTTGGAGGACTGCACCAGATCGCGTGTCCCGCGAACTCGGTTGGCTGAATCAGCAGCAGTACGCGCGGTGATCACGGCGGCGGCATCACGGGAGGACACAAAAACGGGATCTGTCACGTCGAGCCACGACAGCGCGGTGTCCGATTGCGCGTGTGACCTGTTCACGGTGGTGGTGGTGGTGTGTTGTCGTGATGAGGCGTGCCCTGCGGCGGTTGCGGGGTCGCTCCTGGCAGATGTGGCTGTTGATGAGGCCATCTCGGTCCTCGTCTTTGAGCGTCGCTTCACGAGAGGGCGGATGGGATGCCGCACCTGGAAATCGCCGCCACCACCAGCACCAGCACCACCTTCACTCCCCTCCCAGTCAGTGGGGACTGTAGAGTTGGACGAGAAGAGTCGTGGTTTAGGCAGTGGTGGTGGCGAGTCGCGTGAGGCTTGCGCGATCAACGCGTCATCGTCTTCACGCGTTGCTGAGCGCGCAAACGGCTGACTGACCGAGTGGGTGACGACGTGCGGTTCAGAACTGCCTTCCACAGCGGTGGGGCCCCGCTCCAACCCTGAGTGCGAGAACGGGGGCAGCGCCGTGGGACCCGACGGTGACGACGCGCGGTACGGCTCCACTGGGATGGTCGAGGCAGTCAAACTGGTCGGCATCGGCTCGCCCGTGGTGAAGAGAGACGTTTCATACTCGATCGCCACGCTGTCACGCAGACTCTCCTCAGCGCGTGTGGCGAGCAGCACGAACATTTCCTCCAGTATGCGCAGGACGTGCAGGGGAAGCACAGACTCGCCAATGGACACCACTTCCTCCGCGGCGAGACCGGGCCATAGCCCCACAATCCCCAGCACACGCAACGCACAGCTCCAGTTCCACGTGGCGCGCGCCACATCATCTCTGGTCGACATTGCAGTGCTTCTGCTACTGCTGCTGCTGCTGCTGTGATCAGCACGCTCGACTACTTGTATGGAGGCGAGTGGAAGCAGCGTTGGCTCATAAAAGTGGAGAAGAAGGCAGACGTCCATGCCATCGCGGAGGTTCGCGACAAGACTCGTGGTCGGAGGGTAGCGTCGCGTGCCGCGGTGGCGTCGTATGCGGAGATAATCCATCGTGTGCACCATGGACGGAGCAGATGCAGGGTTTGTGCGAGGGGCACGACGACGGCTGCGCACGGGTGACGCAGTCGCCGAGGTCGCCGGTGTGCCTGAGGTCAACTGGGTGGTCTGCACTTCTTCTTCAACGCGCTTCAGGACACAGTCAATCCAGAGCAGAATGTCCTGCTCAATCGTCAGTGCCTCTTGGCTGCCGTGCCACGGTGCCTGATCACGCAGGACCTCCCACGTCTCCCCAGCGACACATCGCGCGTGGCCTTGGACGTCGTCCCCTGTCGTGATGGCACCGCAGTGCCACAGGAGAAGCGACCGCGTCAGCAGCACGTGCGCGCCGAGATAGAAGGGAGAGACCTGCGCGAGCTGCGTCGCCATGCGCGCGTACATCCGCCGGTGTGGGCTGTCCACACTGTCAGTGATCTGGAGTGTCTCTGCGAGTTTCTGGACGCTCACGATCTTCTCCGCCACAAGCCATCGCACCAGGAGCAGCATCGCCTGAGACTCCGCACACGTGTCGCTGCGGCCCGACGGCAGAGACTGGTTGAGCTCGTCCGTGCTGAGTGACCCGATCATGCAGACGTCCACGCTGCCACCGTCGCGCGTGGCATGCATTCGGCTGGATCGCGGCGAGCTGGACGAGGCGGTGGTTCGGTCCGACTCGACGCGGTCGTGCCGGCGAGCGTGCTCCATGTGATCGAGGAAGGCGTGCATGGTCGGTGGACAGCCGCCAAGAAGCTGCTCCGCAACAAGCAGGTAGACGGCGCCTTCCGTGGCGACCTGCAGTGCGCCGAGTGGCAGCGACGCGAGGGAGTGAACGGCTGCTGCGGAGCTTGGCAGCGCGTCGAACAGCGTCGCGGCGTCATCGAGGAGAGTCGGATAGCGTGCCTCGGTCGACCGATTGAGGCAGTGCGTGGCGTAGTAGCACAGCCACCGCAGGTTCACCACAAACTCCTGAAAGAATGGGTCGTCATTGGCATCCATAAGGACCGTAAGCCCCAGTGTGAATTCTAAATCTAGTGTGAAATCTGGTTCGACAGACAATTAAAGAAAAGAACAAAATAAACGGCGCCACCCAAAGAGACAAAACAAAGCCAAGCGACTCATAAAAAATGAAGGAGGAGAAGGGAGGTGCGGAGTGAGGGAGACCAATACAGAGTGTAGCGAGAGACATGAAGGAGCCACAGCCGACCGCGGTGGCTGGTGGCACACCGTTCCTTCTGGGGATTTGCTCGAGAAAACTGAAGCGACCACGGAGCGTGAGCGAGGTCAGATGTGTGTCGGAACCACAATAGACGATGCGAAGATTCCACATACGGTGGTAGAGACATTCAGAAATCACAGGCACAGCGCATCAATACTAGCAAAAGTATGTTTGTGGTCGCGGGACAGTGAAAGCCAGTCAAACAATCACACACATGGAAAAAAGAGGAAAACGAGAAGGAAAACTGGTCTAAGCTACAGTAGCCTCTAATCCACAGTAACACAAAGAGAGAGAAAGGTGGAGGAAGACAAAAACATGTAAACAAACGACAATGAACCGCCGCGAACAACTAGCCGGCTTTTTTAGTAGGTGTACTCGCGTACGTTGCGGTCGCGTGGGCGCTCCAGGACTTGTCCGACGGAGTATGTGCTGCTAGTGTGGTACGAGTGGGCGGTCACCTGTGACTCAGACTCTTCCGAGGCCGCTGTCGTCGTCGTTGTCAGCGTGCTCGAGTCTGACTCAGGCTGCCAGTGTCGCGCATCGGGAAGAGCAGGTACGGCACGCGCCACGCCATCGAGATTGTCGTGAAGACGCTGCTGATGCGGCGACGCGTGGGTGCGTGCGTCGCGCGGTGCCGATGCGCGGCCGACCGATGAGCCGGCTGACGACGAGGTCGTCACGCTGGCGGCAGCGGCCCGCTTCATGCGCTCGTAGAGTTGCTGAAGTGCCGACGGTGGCTTCGCTGCCGGCTCACGTACCACGGCTGGTGCGAGCCGAGCCGCGGCGGTCGCGAGAGCGGGATTAGTCTCGTACGGTGCAAGCAGCTCACGCGGTGGCGTCTGCACACGAGTGACGTGAGACAGATGAGGCGTTGGTTGTGCGGGAGGCAACTGCTGAGGTACGCATGGTGGTTGTGGTGCGGCGTCGCGTTGGCTGGTAGTGAACTCTGGTGGAAGCATACCGTCGACAGGCGGCATCGGCACCTGCATCTGTGGATCAATGAAGCGGGGTATTGAGACAGTTGAGGGTTGATTCGACGGTGGCGGCGACTCATTCCTCTCCAAACTGAACGGGACATGCTCCAGACTGCGCTGTTCGTGCTCGTAAACTGGGGCCGCCACTGCGGGGGGAGGAGTTGGTGAAGAATCTGAAGCTGAAGCCGACTCTGCTGGAGAGTGGGTGACGCCGGGTTGCACGGCTGCCGGCTCTGCGGCGACCACAGCCTCTATTGGGGTCGCGTCCGCCGGCTGTGACGTCGGCGCCTCCGCCACATCACCGACGCGCGCAAACAGCGCATCATGCGTGTCTTGTTGTCGTTGTTCCCCGTCAGCGAGTCGCTGCATCGAGCGAACGACGTGCGACTGCGCCTCTGTTTCAAGTCGGGTCAGCTCCTGATCGGTGAGGCGGGCTGCAAGATCCCACTTGTACTCCTCGCGTCCCTGATCCACTCTCGAGTGGCCGAGCTGGCGGTACAGCTCAGCGGTCTCCTCTTCAAGACGCTGCAGTGCCTCCGCGTGGCGCACCGTGTCGTCCGTGGATTGCAAGTGCATCGTGCGCTGACGGGCTTCGAGCTCTTCGCGGGTGCGCTCAAGCAGAACGCGACGGCGCCAAATATCAGCGGAGGCGTCGTACTTGGCGGCCATGTGCACGCGCTGCGACTCCAGCGCCATCTGCTGGCTGAGGTGCGCTTCTTCGGCCGCCGCCTTGTCCCGCGTGAGCTGCGCCGCGGCTTCCTGTTCAATCGCCTTGAGCTGGGCAAGCTCGTCAAGGTGCATGATCTTCTCACGCACAACCTCCATGTCACACGGGAAGTCGACGGGGTACTCAAAGAGCGCTCCAAAGTCACGAAAGGTGTAGTAGCTGCGGAGCGCAGGAGCGGCGCTGCGATGAGCGTGGTACGCGCGGCAGGCATCGGCGATGACGTCCGGAATGCGAACCTGCGCTGGGTGTGGTTGCTGGAACACGCGAGCCTGCACGTCCTTGGCACTTTGGCATGTGAACAGCGGACCACGCAGCGCCACAACCAGACAGACGTGGAAGTGGAAGAGCCACATGGGCTGCAGCATCAGCGCGTGGTCCATCACCTGCAGCCACTCCGCCGACGTCAGCACATCGGTGCAGAAGTTTTGCAGCAGAGCCCAGCCCCAGACGTCCGGCCCCGCACCAATGTCGTCGAGGTGCTGCGACAGTTGCGGGTCCGTCTTCTGCAGAACGTGCACGAGGAACGTGACCAAGTGGGCTGGTCGGCTGGGGTAGTGGCTGAAGTAGTCACGGAACCAATTGTTGAACAGGCACAGCGCTGCCTCTGTGATGCGCTGCGGATCTTGTGGGTAGACGTGGGAGAGCGGGAAGAGCAGCGCGGGGAGAAAGCGGCCCATCGCGAACACAGGCGAGTGCCACGCCAGGTTCGACAGCACCTTCTCGAGCAGCCGGCGCATCGCCCCGTCGGGGAGGGGAAAGGCCTCCATCAGCTCGTCGACGCAGACGTGGCGAGGACGCCTGGCAAGCGCCGCGTACTGTGGCGCGGTCACGTGTACTTCGGGGAGGCCCATTGCGAATCGCCAAATCACCGGCCGAAAGGCACAAGGAAACACGCCGTAGACCTGCACGTAGTCGCGCAGCTTCTCCATGTTGTATTGCAGAGCCTGTGCAGACAAGACATCACTGTAGAGTGCGTTCGCAGTCTGCTGAAGCTGACGACGCCGCGCCACGGCAGCCGTGCGACTGCCTCCGGTTGACGACGACAGCGCCCCTTCCGCCGCGTTGGCATCGACCCACTTCTGCAGCGCGCGCTCGTCGAAGCCCTCAGCTGGCGGCTCGCGACCACTGCACAGGGCTGCCAATCGAGCCGCAGCACGGAGCCGGCGACGTTGCGCGTCGACATCACGGACGTCATCGCGTGGCACGGCTGTGGATGGCTTCTGGCGCGGCTGCCGGAGAAATGGCGCCACCTTCACAGTGTCCAGGTGCGTCGTGTCGCAGGCCTCGCCACCCCTGCCGACCACAGCCTCATAGAAACCACGACGGCGAAAGTGATTGCGTGCCGTCGGTAAGTGGTACACGTATGCGTCGGCCTCGCTCTGCACGACAGCGAAGGTGGAGCCGTTGAGGCACAGCTGGTACGGTGTGGGGCCCGCAGCCGCAGCCCTGGCGCCGCTCTGCAGAGGGGTGCGGTCAAGCGCGGGGAGGGCAATGTCAAAGGCAATGCAACGGGTTCGCAGCGCGACGAACACGAGCCGCTGGTCACTGAGCAACACGGCGATCAGCTCCGATCCGATAAAGGCGAGCTGCACGACACTGAGTGCGGCCGCGGGCACACCAGCCGGCGACGGACGGTGTGATGGCGCCACTGGCACCTCCGCGACGCGCACCAGCATGAGACTCTCGAGCGCGTAGTCCGGCGTGTGGGTGTGGCGCAGCAGAGCCACGACGGGTGCATTTCGCGCACCCAGCGCCAGGTAATTCGGACTGGTAGCGCTGCAGCGGGTTGGGAAGTCGTGCGTGGTGCGCAGGGAGCACTGCAGCTGGACGGTCTCGTGGAGTGCGGAGGGGCCGCCGCCGGCACGACTGCGGCGCTCGTGCGACCACAGCGAGACGACGCCGTTGGTCTCGGTGGTGAGCAGGTACGCGTCGAAGAGGTGCGCCGCGACGAACCGTGGTGGCTCCTGTGCCCAGGACGAGGACGCCTGCGTGGCTGACTGTGCGCCGTCGACGGAAGCGGAGGCGGGAAGCAGGTGATAGAGAATTTGGCTAGGAGAGGTGCCACCGATGCAGGTGTACTGGTAGTTCGAGGTGTCCATCGAGGTCGCGACCGGCGTCCAGCAGGTCATCTTGTCCGCGCTGACAAGCAGGGTCAGCGTCGGGGCATCTGCGGACACCACGATGGAGCTGATCGGGCGCTCGTGGGCCATCACCTGGAAGCGCTGCAGCACACGACCCGTACTCCAGTCGCAGAAGACGACGACGTTTCCCTCCAGTGCCAGCGCCAGCGTCTGAAACGCCACACCGCCGCAAAAAGAGAGACACCGCACAGGAAGCCCTGTGCGGGCGACCAAGAAGAGCCCGTTCTCACGCAGACTGAGGCCATACACCGCCCCGTTCGATGTGCCAAGCGCATAGCAGGATTCGTCAATGGGGCTGACAGCGGCGCAGGTGAAGAACGTGTCGTGCGGGCGTGCGGCGTGGATGCGCAACAGTTGCCCATCCTCTTGCACGGGTGCCTCAGTCTGCGGTCGGAGTGGCCACAGCGTTTTGGACACCGTCTCGCTGTCCACAGCAAGAGTCATCTGGCAGATGAAGGGCGTTCGGTGCGGGCAGCAATGAATGACACAAGTGGAGACGACAACAAAATGTAGCACACCGACAGACAAAAAAGAAAGAAACAAAAAAAGAAAGAAACAAAAAGGTAACTAATGATCTATTCTAAGGAAAGTGAAAGGAACAAAACAAAAATTGTGGCCGTTGCCTCTGCTACGGTTGTTTTTGTCGTTGGTGTCGCAAGAGATGTGCGAGTGAGAAGGACACAAGGAGAGATGATAGACATGAGAGAAGCACAGATAAGGTGATGTGTGTTGGGTGGCAAACGACATTGACACGTGAGACAAAAGCTTTCCAAACGACTGGCGTCTGGTGCGTACATAAGCAGAAACGACCATCCGGGGATGTGTATGTATCCGCTGAGCGAGCCTGCGTTCAGACCCACCGAGCGTGAGGCACACGTACAGTTTCCGTCCCATCAGCTGTCAGCGACCAGAAGACGCCAAAAAAAAAAGGATACGCTCAGTGCGTCGTTTTGTGCTTTGTTTCGTGTTGCTGGTGTTGTACGTACAACAACAAACAAAAAAAAGTGTGACATGGAAAGCAAGCACCGCCTCACCACAGGCGCTGTTGTGAGATCTCTAGTTTACATCTGGTCGTGGCTCCACAGTGACAATGACACTATGCTGCGCCGCTTGCCGTAGGGGCGGCTGACTTCCTCTTCTTCGCCGCCGCACCTGCGGCGTCCGACGAAAGAAACCGCACCGTCGTCGCACGTTTGCTGCTGCTACGCTGCCCAACACCCGCAGCGGGGGCGGTCGTGTCGGGTGCCCAGCCGTGTACGACACGCTTGTATCGGAACTGGCACTGCGTTTCATAGCAGTGAGGGCACCACCGATTTTTGCCACCGCAAAACTCGCAGGGGTTTTGGCACACGGTGCAGCGTGGCAGTTCTGGGTAGGCGTCGCACGTGGTCCGTTGATAGATGCAGCCTGGATTGTGTTCGATGGGGGCTGGAGCCTTCTTTCCTTTTGGGGGTGCACGGTACGTGTCTGCGCCGCATCCACACAGCTCCTTTGGTGGGTCTTTCTTCTTCTTTTCCGGCGCCTTGTCCTTACCATCCGTCTTCTTGGCTACGACAGCAGGCATTTTGGGGGCTCTCTAAGACGTCAACGACAACAATAGCAAGGAAACACGGTTCGTGGCACAAAAGAAAAAAAAAAGTACGATACTTGCACGCCGCACGCAGGATCTTTGAATACGAGACAGATAGAGAAAGAGGGGGGGACAGTATGTATGACATTTGATGGGTGAATAGGCTGTCGGAAACAGCAGGGGATAGAGCCGTGTTCTGTAATTGTCGACTAGACGTGAGGGCATCGATGTGAAAGGCGCATATGCCAATTTGTTCTCTGGGCAGCGAACGGCGAATCGCATCAGCCACTCACAGAGGGAGAGAGGTCAAGTTGTTGTGTTTTCGTACTGCTAGTCCGCATGCGATGCACTCAGCGGTGAATGCGGAAGTACGAAACGCACATTAGCTGTGCATTGTGTTTCTATTGTTGTTGTTTCCGTTGATTTAGTTTACGTTACAGATTAAACGTGGTTGGTGTTGTCAAGTTATCGGATGGCATGCGAATTGAGAACGCGTGCACACACACAAAAAAACCGCAGAAATATTCGCTGTTACTCGGGGCCCGCACCGCTGAACATGTCCGCGAAGAAGCCGTTCACACGGCGACGGCGCTTTTCGAATGTAAAGTTGACCTTCTTCTTCTTTTCGTTCTTGAGCCACTTGGCCGCGGCGACGCGCTCACGACGCGTGTTGCGCGAGTCCTCGTACGCTTGCATCGCCTCAGCCACACGGTCCGCATCAGTAGCAGCATCAGCAGACGTCGTCTCTGTCTGCGCTGTCTCAACGCGAGCGACCTTCTGTGGCTTTGGGGGTGCGCTTGCGGCTGGTTTCGCCTTGGTGGTCTCCGGTGCACTCCGTGCGCCCTTCGATGCTGGCTTCTCTGTCGCCTTTGTTTTCTTCTTCTTCTTCTTGGCTTTCATGTCATCATCATCACTGGAGTCCGAGTCCGAGTCCGAATCCGAATCGCTGTCGGAGTCGCTGTCGGAGTCGCTGTCGGAGTCGCTGTCGGAGGACGACGAAGAGGAGGACTGCTGGCGGCGTTTCTTCCGGCCACCACCACGTGCAATGATGATGGCGCGAATGCGTGCGTTGCGCTCTTCACGGGTCTCAGCCAGTGCGCTGCTCGCGGCAGGTTTGTCGGCTGGCGTCTCGTCGTCCGCGCTGGTGCTGACGGTGCCGTCGGACGAATCATCATCGTCATCGTCATCGTTGGTAGCGGTTTTCTTACTTTTCTGTGGCTTGGGATCCACCGCGGAAGAAGGTCGACGTTCGTCCTCGATCGTCTCGCCGCGTGCGAGGCGTTCCTGCAGCACACGCTCCTTCTCATTCTCTTCCGCGCGCTCGGTCTCCATGGCGCGGATGGTCTGCATGTGCCGGCGTTCAGCCTTCTTGCGCAGCCCGTCCAGCTGCTCGGCGTCGTTGAGGAACCGAATGTCGACGAAATCGATGATATTGTCGGCGCCACTCACCGCGAGCATGGTGCTGTCGGCACTGACGCGCATGCGGCTGATGCCCTCCTGGCCACGCTTCTTCTTCACAATGTAGCTGCTGTTGTGGTGGTGCTGCACACCCGAACCGCCGCTGCCGTACGAGTTCGCCTGCGAGTACGTGTAATCACGCGCGCTGAGCTGACAGAGATTGCGACGCAGGGGGTACATTTGCAGCACGCGCACGAGGCCGTCGCCGGCGCCGGTGAGGATGACGTTGTGGTTGAAGCTCGTGTTGTCGCCGTGGAACGACACCATCGCATCGCAGTCGCGCGGGTGCGACTCCATGACGTCGTAGGGGCGTGACCAGGAGCCGTACTTCCACAGCGGGAGCGAGCCACCGGGGGTACCGCAGATGATGCTCGGGATGAAAGACGCGCTGTTCACGCCGGTGCTGTTGATGAAGGTGAAGCACGTGAGCTCATCCTTGCGCTTCGTGCTGTAGTCGCGAATCTTACCCGCGCGCAGATCGTAGATGCCGAGGCAGGTGTCGCCGCTGCTGGACACGAGCTCCTCCACGTCCGTGAAGTAGCACAGCTGAGAGACATAGTCGCCGTGCTCGTGGTAGGTGTGTGCGGGCTGCCGGGTGCGCATGTCCCAGACGGCGATGAGGCCGTCATCGTCACCCGTGGCGATCAGATTCTCATCGCAGATGTTCAGCGCCGAAATGCCGAACTTGTGTGGGTTCACGCTGACGGGTGCGACGACAGACGCGGCGGAAGCCTTGCGCGACGGTGCCAGCGACTTGCGCTTGAACGGCACCATTGACTTTTTGTTCGCCGCGTTAATTCTCTTTTTCGCAGCCGAAACAGCTTTGGTCGCTGTCGCGGGGATGTGAATGACGAGTCGCCCGGAGACACAGTCCATGACGGATATGCTGCGGTCGCTGCTGGCCGAGACGAGGTAGCTTCCATCGTCGGTGAACTCAACCGACCCAGCACCGCCAGTGGGGTGCATGCGCATGTTGTTGTGATGGTGGTTCAGCACAATTTCGTCCGCCTCGTAGGACGCGTTCGGTGCGAAGATCCACGATGAAAAGTCGTTCTGCAGTGGCCGCTTCACGATCTCGTTGCCCTTGTACTCGAACACCTCCACCTCGCCGTTGACCAGGCCTGCGGCCAGAATCGGAAGCGAGGGGTGGAAGCTCAGGTCGAGCACGGCGTCCGAGGCCAGCAGAGACGGCGGCACGGCCACCTCCGTCTCGTCGCCCAAAAGCAGAGCCTTGTCGAGGTGACCAAGGTCCATGAGTGGTGAACTACAATAAAGCAAATGCGACTTCCACTGGAAACGCAGAAAGAGAAAGAGAGAGAGAAATGTGACTCGTATCACGAGCGAAGATTTAAAAAGGGACGATGGTGGATGGGATGGAAGTGTGTGTGTGGGTGTGACGAAAAGAGTCTGGAGGAAGACAACATTGCGCCAAGACGAGAGAAGAGCAGTAGTAACATGTTTTCCCCTTTGCCGAAGCCGATATGTAAGAGCGACCAAATACCAAGGAGACAACCCTGCAAATAAAGGTCAGATCGATGTTAGAAGCCGCGAAGGAAATTTAGCTGGACACACAGTACTCGTCACAAATAACTCGAAGGGCTGGATCGCAGCACTAATTTCTATTTGTTGTTGTTGAGAGAGAGAGGGAGAGAGAGCTGCTGTTCTCTTCATTTGTGATGTTTCACGTGGGTACCGATTGGCAAAAGTCCCAGACGTGCTCGGCCACTTCACTCCGGAATCGCGGGTCGGCGAAGAACCAGTGGCCACCGTCCTTGATTTCCACCACACCTGAAATACCATCCTCGGCACGCTTGCAGTACTCGACGTACGCACAGAACTGGCGCGAGTGGAACATGAAGGGCTTGTGCGCGCCGTACATGTAGAGGATCGGCACGGTGATGGGTATGTCATATCGTTGACTGATCAACGGCGAGTGCCCGTGACGGTGCGTGAGGGCCGCCGTCATGACGTCCGAGAACAGCGGTGCACCACTGGGTGTCGATGGCCGTCGTGCCGTGTCGTACTGAGCAGACAGTGACGACGGCGACGGGGACGGCGTGGAAGAGGAGGAGAGCAGACAGGACAGCAGTATGCCAAGCCAAAAGCGGAAGTACACGTAGCCCATGCTTGGCAGGGCATACACCATCTCCGACTTGGCGCGTACCGCGGCCGCTCGGCTGGAAAGCGAGCGAACACCGCTGCCAGTGCCACTTACGCCGCTCGACGCCTTGTCATCGACACCACGCGCTGGTGGGGGGAAGTAGTACGATTGATACGCAACACGATCAGCGACGCCGGGGAACGCAAGGGTGTCGCTCGCCCCGCCGTACGTGCCTGCGGCGTTGCCACCACCGCCACCGCCACCACTCCCGCCACTCCCAAGGTCAGCCGAGCGTGTCTCCGGCGCCGGGACGGTGAAGGGCACGAGAAGAATCTTCCAGTGGCCTGCCTGCAGCGAGTCTGAGAGCATGAAGGAGGTCAGCGGTGACCCCGCGTCACTGCCGGCGCCGTGTGCCGCGGTGCCGTGATACGTGGCGGACCGCACACGTGCGTTGAGGGCTTCACTGTCCGCCGTGACTACGAGTCGCGGGTCGAACGTGTAGTCCGGCCGCCCCAACAGCCTCGCCATGATAGGGACCACCACACGTGCGACACACGACGGCACCAGTGTATAAAACAGGATGAGCGTCAGTTGGTAAAGCGCGATGATCAGCAGCTTTGCGTATTGCGCGAGCCGACCGCGCGGCGGCTGCTTCCAGGCGACCGGGCGATTGCTGTTAGTGCACATCGCATAGCGTGAGGCCAGCGTGCGTCGTCGGGCAGCGCGCATCTCGCTCACTGGCCCCGTTGTCGGCGACGACGCGGCCGCCGTGCCGTAGGGCCGCCCGCAGTCCTCGTCCGCTGCGGGCATGGAGTTGGCAAGCGCATGCGGGGACGGCCAGGAGCCGATGCTGTTGTTGACGGTGGTGGTCATGTTGATGTTGCCAGCCGGCGTACTGGGCGAGGTGGTCGACGCCGTCGCAACGGTTGGCGTGTGGACAGAGGACCAGCCGCTTCCCGCAGGACCACTCAGAGGTGAGCTGCTCAGCGGCCCGCTTGTCTCAGGGGATTGTGGTTGCTTGTGTCTTTGTTGCTGCCGTTGTTCGCGTACTCTTTGCGCACTCGCGATCGCGAAGAGTGTATCGGACGCATCAAAGACGGACGGGGCCACGTCCAGGGCGACAACGCGAGAAAAGAAGTGCGGACGACGGAGAAGCAGCTCAAAGAGCAGACTCGCCCCCCAGTCATGGGCAATGAAGATGGGGCGAGTGTATTGGGGCAGCGCGCGGTGCGCAGGCAGGCCGTCAGGGGAGCTTCTTCGCCTCTCATCACCGGTGTTGGTGGTCGTGCTAGTGGCCGGCTCCACGGCAAGAATGACATCCGGTGCGTAGTTGTGCGTCCGCATCGCCATGTCCACCGCCAGCTCCAAGAGATCCACCAGATCCTCGAAGCTGTAGCCACCACGCGGGGTGCGTGCAAGACGTGGCGCCTGCCGCGTCAACCGACGTTCTCTCCGAGTTGACCTGTGCGGTTCATCGGTTGGCTTCGACTTGCGAAAGGGCACCCACGCGGAACGACCGTGTTCGTCGTGAATGGTTTCCGCATCCGGATTGGCCGCGTCAGACTGACGGGATTGGTAGTACCGCACAAAGGGCATGTTGTCCGTGTAACCCGGCAGCGAGAGGCCCACGAGCCGGTACGTGTCCTCCATGGCCCGCATCAGATTGTCGCGGAAGACGTCCGCTGTGTCCGGCCAACCCGCCAGGAAGAATACGGTTTGTCCTTTGAGGTTACCGGATATTGTGATGTTCATCTTTTTTTTTTTTTTTGCGTGCAGTGTGAGTCGCAAGTGAGATTTGATTGGCGAACGACAATGTTGAGAGAAGAATCACGTGTGTCGGCGATAACCAAGACAAACTAGCAAACAAAACAAAACAAAAGGAAGTAATGAAGACAGTGTCGACGAGGAGAATAACGAAGGGGGGAGAGAAACAAACCAAAGAAACGAATCTTTCCGGTTTGGAGACAAAAAACAGAAACACAGTTTAGTATCAAAGAACGCGAGCAAGAGCGACTGAAGAAGTGTCAGAATAAGAGAAGACACATCGCCGCACGTAACCAGCTAGCTGCATCAGGGCCACAGAAACAGAAAGATAACGTAACAAGAAGTGAGCGAACGACGGAGACAAGCGTAGATGCATTTGTCAGGAGAAGTGTTGTAGAGAGTGACGGGTAAGTACGTGTGTGTGCGTGGAGTAAAGAATAGTTGCCAACCAACAAGCCCGTGTGGACGTTCTCCTGCAACAGAATAAGGAGAGAGGGAGAGAGAGAAACGGCACGCGAACCAAAAACACAGCCACCTTTTGCCCCAAGAGGTGCGGCGCCAATGACCCACTCGTCTGTGGTAAAGTACCGCACCGTGACCTCAGATATGTGTTCGACTGGCGGCGTAAAGGAAGCCGATCTGTAACCGCCCTCCCTGGATGTGAGAGAGCTCTCCCCCACAACAGGGATGTTTCTCATCCATTTTGTAAATCACTTTGTAGATTCATTGTTTGTGTTGATGTTTCTTTCTTCCAAAGTAGGTATATAGTGTCTTGACAGGAATGAGATCACACAAGTAAAACAGACGTTGAACAAAGAAAAAACAGAGATGGGAGAAGAGGTATGAAAAAGGAAACGAAAAAAAAACACTGACGTGCTCCACATCGGCAGCAGCAGCTTCTTGGCATGCAAGTGAATTCCAAGAAGTGAACCTGATGATTTTGTGCGAGCGCGGTTATGACGGTAAAAAAAAAAACAAGTACGCGCTGACGTGGAACAACAATATAGGAAGCGAAAGAACAAGAGATGCGGAGATGGAGAGAGAGAAAAAAAAAGAGAAACGACTCTCTTTCAGGAAAGAAGTACGAAAACAAGAAGGAACCAACAATTCAAAAGAGCACCATCACAAATAGGACAACAACAATGACAACAGCAGAAGCTACTGGGTCGCATCACATTCGCATATGTGTGTGTGTATATATGTCCAAGTGAGGGGCTGTTGACAACATCACGCACAACATTTCTTATTTTTCATGTTTTTTTTGTTGTTGTTTTCACTTTACTTTTACTGGGGACGCTGAAACTGCTGCAAAAAGGGGACACCCACAGGGAATCCAGTCGGCTGCGCCTGTCCAGCCATGCCGTAGACGAGCTGTTGTGGCGCTTCAGCGACGATGGTACTGCCTGGTGGGGCCGCCACGAAGCTGCGGCCGTTCACGAACACAATCGGACAGAGCGAGAGGCGGCCGTCAGGCACCCGTACGAGCGCCATCTGGTTGCCAGGGACTGCGGACACAACGTTTGCCTGCACGACCTGCGGTGCGACCTGTGGGGTCTGCGGTGGCGTGCCGGGAGCCGTCGGCTGGGCGACCTGATGGACAACAGAAGGGTAGTACAACCCACCCATCCCAGGCACGCTCGCTGGGGTGGCAAACTGGGGCGCGAACATCGCCGGACCAGGCGGGGGCGACGCGATGATCTGCGGCGGCGGCAGGTGCTGGGAGCTGGCTTGGCTGTCGTGCTGTTCCACCATGTCGTTGTTCGGTGTTGAGAGCGAGTTCGCACGTTGCGGCGCACGCAGGTCCGGGGTGAGTGGGGTCGGTGCAGTCGGGAGCGACGTCATGGCCGCCACGTCACCGTCCTTGGGCCCGTTCTGCGCGGACGCGCCGGTTGCCGTGGCACCGACGGCCGTGGCGGCGCGGCGCGGGACGGTCGAAAACGCGGCAGAGAGGTAGTCCGCTGTGTGGGGTTTTGTGCCGTCCTCGGCTGCACTGGTGACAGGCTGCACCGTCCAGTGCGCGTCGGTCGTGCGTCCTTCCTTTGGCGTCGTGGTGACGCCGCCGCCATTGTCCTCGCCACGGGCGCCGACAGCCGGTGCGGATGTGCTGAAGATGGTCATGTTTTGCGGGAGTGGCATCGTCGCGGCCGCCCCTTCGCGTGGCATGATACTCCAGGTGTGCGCGGAGGCGGGTGCCACAGCGGCATTGTCGCCCGGCGCCACAGCCGCGGCGATCCCAGCGCGTGGCACGGTGTCGTCATTCTGGTTGAGAAACTCAAAAATGGCGCGGGTGTCGCCATCCAGTCCAGCCATCCCGGCGGACTCGTCTTCACCAAAGTGCCGCGGTGGTACAGCCGAGTTCGCGCGTGGCGTCACCGAATCCGCTTCTTCCTCGTCGATCCACTGCAGGAGACGCCCAATATCGAGAGTGATACCGGACGTCTCGGCGCCTTCGTAGCTGGTGACGCCCTCGGAGTCTGCCGTTGGGACGTGCGGTGGAGGTGACGAGTTGGGGCGGGCGTTGATGTTCGTGGCGGCCACCGCTGGGACGCTGGGCGTGGTGGTGATGGTGGCAGCAACGGAGTGAGGTACGGGTTCTTTTGGGAGCGAGCCGACCGTGCCTTGCGAGTCCAGCACCGGCTGCAGAAAAGAGAGGAAGTAGTTGCCACGTGACGCCTCGTCCGCACTCGGTGGGGGCACCTCGTTCGCAACAGCCGCTGTCGTCATGGGTGTCGCAGGAGCAGCCGCTTCCGCGTTGCCAGTGGGCGGTGCCGAGCCAAGGCGTTGTGAGCGTGGAAGTGGCACAGCAGTCGCATCGACTTCGGTCGAGGTGCGATCGGCCACCGCAGCAGCTGCAGCTGTCGCAGCAGTAGTAGACGGTTTTTGTGTGTCGTTGCTGTTGTCCGCCGGTGTCGGACGCTTCGCAGCGGCGTCATTCGTCGTTTTGTTACTCACCTTGGGCACAGGCGTGGCCTTCGATCCTGCTGCGGATTTCGGCTCGACAGCCACCTTCGTGGCCACAGCGGCCTTTGGTTCCGCGCTGGCCTTGGTGACCACGGCCGGCTTCTGCGGAATGGGCTGTTCGTGTCGCGGCTTCGGCACAGCGAACGGCGCAGCGACTGTCGTCGCAGCAGGTTGTGTCGCTGCGGCGGCGGCGGTCGGAGACGGCTTCTTCGCGTCAGACTTGTCGGGCGCCGTCGTTGCCGATGCCGCTGTTGTGGCGCGCGTCGCGGCGTCAGAAGGTTGTGAGGAGCGGGGCAGTGGAATGGACGCTGGGCGCGTCTCAACGGTAGAGGACGGAGCAGGTTCGTTGCCTGCGGTGGTCACTTCGGCCTTGGGATTCCCAGTTGGTTTTTCCTTTTCCTTTTCGGGCTCCTTCTTCCTATCCTTGGCGCCAGCGGGAGTTGGCGACGACTTCTTCGTGGGCAGCGGCGTCGCAGGACTCTTCCGCTTCGATTCCGTTGCTGAATGCTTCGGATCTGCCGGGGTGGCATCCTGCGCACGCAGTGACTGTTGCCGCGACACGTTGCCTGACTTTTTGCCCTTTCCAGTTGTTTCGACATCGTCACTAGTGGCGAGTGCCTGTGGGAGAGCCTGCGACTTTGCTGCCGCCTCAGGCTGAGAGGCCTGCGAGTCACTCAGCGTGCACTCACTCTCGTTGACCGCTGCCTGCACGCTGACGCCACTTTTGCTCTTTTCCACCACCACCACGACATCTTCCGGCACCGTGGCCGATTGCGCACCATCGTCGTCACCCGTGGCACTACTGTGAGAGGGCGGCGTGCCACTCGCATCATCTAGGTTCTTGTCCGCGACGGGATTTAGATCGACAAGGCCGGCCTCGTCGTCCGTCTGTTGCGACTCGGCCGACGGGGTCCGATTCGCCGACCCAGCGATCCGCTCGGCGTCACCGGGCTTCGTGTCCGTTGCGTCTTCCTCTTCAGCGGCCAGGTTTGTCTGCGACTTGTCGATGCCGGAGTTGGTGAGAGTGGTGTCGACACTACTACTAGAGGATGTCGAGCGCGGCAGCGACGTGTTCGGCACGGCAGAGGATGTGGTGCCGTTGCGGTCAAACGAGCCGCCGCTCGCGGAGGTGGTCGCCGTCGTCGCGTTCGCTGCGGCGTTGCTGCCGCTGCCTGTGCCTTTCTTTGACGTGGCCTTGATCGGTTTGGGATCCTTCTGCCTGTGGGTATTGGCTTTGACCTTGGAGGCATTCGACACGGAGGTGCGTTCACCTGCGGTGGTGGCGGTCGTCGTCGTCGCCGTTGCTGCCGTCACTGGTGCCTCGGCGGCGGCCTTGGCTGCGGCGGCCGCGGCTTCCGCCTTGCGTCGACGGCGCTCGTTCGCGTTGACAAAAAAGCAGTGGGCACAGCTCACGAGCAGGTACTGAAGCGTCGCCGCGACGATCGCCCAGTGGAAGATGAGCGAGAGCGGCAAGGTGAAGACATACGTGATGTCCGCCTTGACCACGTCCCAGAAGTCCTCGACGGACTCCACTCGCTCAATCATCATCAGCCGGCCTCCGCGGCGCACATTGATCACCATCGGCGGCAGCGTTGGGGCCGTCTCCGATGAGCAGAAGGTGATGATCAGCAGTACGACGAAGAAGAGCATGTACGCCCACGGACGTCTACGCGCGTGCGTTGAGTGGGACGCGGCGTACCCCACCAGCAACGCGCCCATCATGGACTTGGCGAGAAACGGCATGGCCGCCAGCGGGACGGACGCGATGAGGATAATGGTGATCGTCAGGAACACGGAGACACACGCCAGGGCATCCGCAAAGGCGAGTGTGGGCTCAAGCTGCCACTCCTCCATGTTGCCGACCAGCGACGGCAGAATCAGCACGGCGAAGAGCGCGGCCCCGAGGGTCACCCGCGTCCTGTCGCTCAGCAGCAGCATGGACACGTAGAGCGCGAACGACATGCACGAGAAGAAATCGACAAAGTAGAAGGCATCCAGCACCTTCGCGTAAATGGCCACCGCCGTCACCACCGAGCGTGCGTTGCGCGTCACGCGCAGCAGCCGCTGAGGGAGGCAGACGATGAGCTCCACCAGTCGTGCCCGCGAGTCGGCCGCGACGTTGCCTTCGGTCAGGAGCGTCGTCATGAGGAGCGAACAGCCGTAGGACGCGTAGGCGCGCGCGAGGAAGTGGCTGCCACCAAACGTCATGTTCGTGCCGTTCATGACCGCGCGTACAGCGGGCGGATAGATCCACGAGCACAGGTACGCGTTGAGGAAGCAAAACATCAGCGCCGCGTTCACTAGCACAGGGAAGTTGCACCACCAAAGACATGATGCAAAGTACAAGCCCATTCCCAGTGAATTCAGCACTGAGATGTCGGCCACGAGCAGGAGCGCGACGAACCACACCATCTGCTCAACAAAGAATGCACTCGCCGTGCAGTAACTATAGAAACGAGCCGTCGGTCGACTACGCGTGGAGCCGTAGTTGTTGTTCGCTGCAAGTCCCTGGGGCCCGTTACCACCACCGACGTTCCCAAGCAGTGACCGGGGTGGGCCTGGCCGTCTGCTGTTCATGGCGCCCAAACGGCTGCCACTGCCAACACCACTGCTACTACCATAGGCACTGCTGCCCAACACGGGACCAAAGCCATCACCACCCACGCCACCACCGCCACCGAGCACTGCTGTCGGCACAGCACCGCGCTCCGTCTCTTCCTCCGCCAGGAGGCTGTACGCAGACCAACCCACGACCTCCTCGGCGAAGATCATGAAACGCCCCATCGTGATGATCACCTCCATCGCGATCGGTGAGCTGAATTGAGCGGCGAGGCGCGGCGATCGCGAAAAGACAATCGTCGTGAACCAAAGCACAAGCACGGTCACGCGCGTCCACCAGACGCTCGCCGTGTTCTTGTACATCGAGACCGAGCCGCGCACCGTCAGCGGGGTCAACAAAGCAATCAACGGGTAGACGGACAAGCCCGTGGTCGCGCTCATGAAGCTGAAGCGGTCAACGAACGTGAGCAGGAAGCGCTTGCCACAGTCCGAAAGGGCTTGCCCGAGGGACTCCTGGCCGTCCACGGCGGACTTGCCATCGGTTGTGTCGAAGGACGTGTCATCCGCAGGACCGTTCTGTGCGGCCGTACCGTCTACGGCATGTGCGTTGCTTGGCGCCTCGTATGCTTCGGAGATGGAGTTGACATTGGCGCTCGCGCTGGGGCGTTGGCTGTTGCTCTGCTTTGTCTGTCGGCGCATAGAGGAAACTAGCGAGAAGGACAGACAATCAACTAAGAGAGAGGCAGAGGAAGAGCACACGCACACAATGGAAAAATGCACACAGGCAATGAGCCACAGAACCAGAGAAACTTGTATAAATGTTCAGTAGGTCCGAGCAACAACGACGCGGGCGAGAGAGAACAAAAACAAAAAAAGAGGAGGCAGAAAAAAAAGGGAACAAAAAACACACGGAGACCGAAGTCAACGCAGAAGAAGAAATGGAAAGGAAAACAAGACGTAAAATAACGAAAGCAAAAAGAAAGAAATGGAAACGCTGTTCTGAATGGTTGAGGGGGTGAACGTGGTCTCGCGTGGAGGTTTGAATGATGATTCTTTTGTAATCCTTGCTTTTCGTGGTTGTGATACTGCGCTTTGCACAGCGTAGAGGAAAAATCAGAGGAACGAAAAAGAAAAACACCACAGGGGAGAAAAAGAGAGACACAAACAGACACGAAAAAAAAAACGGGGTTGTGTTATCGAGTTTTCCGGATGTGACTGTTGACGTCAGTTCGGGAGAGTTTGGTGAAGTCTGCGAAAATGGCACTGGTCAGACGCCACGTTATCAGGGATGTTTGGCCTGTTGTTTGTTTTGATTACTGTGATTTATCTGGTGATTGTGTCTGTGTGTGTGTGTCTGTGTGTGTGTTTTGTTTGTCCCTTCTGTTTTGCTTTTTTCGGATTAGAGTCAGAATTTACTCTTCCGTGGTCGAACAAATCGCAAGCCCAGTGAAGTGGAAGACCAAAGTTGGAGAAGGTGTGCAGAAGAACAGAAAAAGAAGGAGGGAAAGAAAAAAGGGGGAAATGAATCTCTGAAGTGTGATGAATACGTGGGACTAGAAAGAGAGGGGAACAGAACGCAACAGTACCTGGGAGGTGTCACCAACCAAGCGCTTTCAAAGAAAGAAAAACGGGTTCTGTTCCTCTACGTCTACAGTGGTTGGGGGTAACTGTAGAGAACACTGAAAATACTGCTCGAGGGTGAGAGTGAGAGACAGAGGAGAATGAAGGGGGACATGAAAAGATGACGGTTGTCGCGAGTAAGGTTGAAGACATTGATAGGGACGAAGTGAATGGAAAGCAAGTGGACAGCGCAGGTGTGTGCTGGGTAGAGAGACCAGCACTGTGAACGCGGTGGGTCCAGCTCACGTTGCGGTTTGGTTTGGTTGTCCTCACACTGGGCAAGCGCAGGCCGCGACAGAATGGCAAGTCACGTTCATCGCATCTGAATGCTTCGGCAAGTCAGAGCGTGCAGTGAAGAGGCCATGTCGTGACACCACCTATACGTTACACGCAAGAAAAACAAAAAAAACCGATGACCACACGGACAAAGAAATCCGTCACCTTTTGCGTTGTTTTATTTTCCTTTTTTTCTTGGGTTGTTGAGAGATAAACTTAGAACAGGAAAAAACAAAAGAGAGACACTTCGGAGATTACAAGGGGTACTTTTTGTGCTTCAATTTGGCGGCGCACCGCGAGACACAACAAGAACAACAGCCACACACGCATGCCCATCGCAACCGAGCAAAAACAAGTAAACAAACTAACGACGGGAATTGCGATTTATTTACTTTGCGCTCTCGATTTCGTTAATGGTGCGGAGGAGATGCTTGATGCGGTACTCGTGCTTGTCGATCTGCGCGCGCAGCCGCTCATTCTCCTGCTTGAGCTCGTCGCGCTGGGCACGGATGGCCTCGCACTCGTCGCGGTCCTCGATCATGAGCTTGAGGAGCTCGCGGAGACGCGGCTCCAGCGTCGCATCAGAGCCGCCAAGCTTCGCAGAGAGGGCACCGATGGCCTTCTCGGCCGCGTCGGCACGGTGCTCGAGCGACTGGACAGCAGAATTCACATTGGCGTCGGTCATGGCTGGATTAGAAGAGCGGCACGCAATTGGGGTTGTGGAGAGCACACGACACGGCAAGACAAGTGCGCCCGAAGAGAGGGTGTAGCGGCTAACGCGGGCGGCGACGGAGGTCGGAAGACGGAACAGTGTGGAGACTGTGCACGGATATGCGTGTGTGTATTTGTGTGCGGAAGCTGTAACAGCAAGACTTGAGAAAGGGTGGTTTCATAAAGGGGGGTGGGGGAGTGAGAGAGACGAAGGAGGGGGAGTGTAAGGGATGAATCGAGGGAAAGAAGTTACCTTGGATGGGGAGGGGAGGGGGGTAGAATATTGCTGGCCGCGCTAAAGAGCAAGCATGGAGGAAACTATAAGCCCTTCCCTCCTCCTTCACGAAAAGAAAATGGAATATGGGGTATGCATCTTATTCAATGCAACCAAGCACGTATGTCATGTATTCGCGGTGCCAATGAGAACGAGTCAGCACGTACCGCATAGCTGTCACCGTATCTTGCTTGTTGAGGAGACAGTGTACAGTGCCGCAGTTGTTTTCTGGGAAATTGAGGTTCAACGGGAGAAACGATAATTGACGACGCGAGAATGAGCAATGACGTCACACAACAGAAAGTAAAGCAAAGCAAAGATGCAGAGTGTGAGAAGAAGAAAAGTAAAAAAAATGGAGAAGAAGCAAGAAACAAAAAACAAACGGTGGAAGCTTGCCACGCAAGCCCACTTCAGCTTGACTCTTGAAGCAACCGCTTCCGCATCTCCTCGACGACGAGCTGCAACTCAGACACCGAGAGCGCCTCGAACGGCTTGTTTTGCGCGACGAGAAGCTGTCGCACCTTCACCGCGGACGTCTGCGACGCGACTGCGCCGCGTGCGAGCGGGCTATCACCAACAGATCCACGCACCGGTTCCATTGGCGGGCTGCCAGCGTCCGCTTTGAGCAGACCAGTTTGAACAGGGGCGCTGCTCGGGGAGAAGACACCACCACTACCACCACCACCAGAATTGTTGTTATTGTTCGTGTTGGTGCCGCTGCGGCGCCAGCGATCGAGAAAATTGTTCGAGACGGGTGCGCCAGTGTTGTCTGCCAGGATTGGTACGTCTCCGGCACTGCCTGGCTGGGGGTGCATCTTCGGCGAGGTGGCACCTGCCGCTGGCGCACTTGTGGCTTGCGCTGGGTGTGTGACGTTGTTGACCCACTCAAAGAGCGTGTCGAGCACAGTCGGGCCTGCCGCTGCCTGACCTGGTGAAGGCGAAGACGAAGCAGCAGCGGATGCGACGTTTCCGTTGGTGCCCGCGCGGACCTCCACAACAGAGCCGCGCACCGCCGCGGTGCGGGAGTTTTTGATGGAGGGCAGCAGATCGTCTTCGCGCAGCGGTGGCGGCACTGACTTAATGGCCGCTGCCCCAACGCG
Organism: Wallacemonas sp. MBr04; assembly: GCA_030849635.1. Lineage (NCBI taxonomy): Eukaryota > Euglenozoa > Kinetoplastea > Trypanosomatida > Trypanosomatidae > Wallacemonas > Wallacemonas sp. MBr04. The sequence continues at coordinate 92,708 of JASANR010001551.1, forward strand.
ATCCTCCTTCGCGCCGGCTGGAGCGGACTTCGACGAGGAGGATCGTGAGTTCGGGGTGGCCGACATGTGCTGAGCGGATGACGATGGGATCTGGCCGTTGCGATCGCACCGGAGCCAGAACTCGTTCGCGGTGAGGACGGTGGCTAAGCAGTAGCTCTCCTCAGGGGTCATCAAGTCTGGCGAGCGGAACAGCTCGATGAAGGAGACGTTCTGGCAGTAGTTGTACGGTTGCGCGCGCAGGACGAGCAGCACGAAACACGGAATGAATTCGTCTGCGCCAATCGCGAGCGGGGCGTTGCGACGGCTGTTCTGGTTGTTGGTGTTGGTGGTGTTCGCCGCTCCGCCGCTTGCTTTGGCTTTGGCTGCGTCGCGATCGCGGCGGCGTTTCTCGAGGACATCACCAAGTGAGAGGCTCAGCAGCTCACACGCACGCATGCAGCATCTGAGCTTCTCGCGCGGCGACTTGAAGAAGTTCATGCCATCCAGCTCGAACATGGCCTGGCCCCAGGTGTGGTGAGCTTCGACCTCCGCCAGTGCGTCCAGGCTCGCCGCAGGCATCGCCACCATCTCCTGCCATTTGTCCTGCATCACCGTGTTGTCCCGCTGTTCGTCCGGCCGCACGTTGTACATTTGAAAGTACAGTTTCGATGTGATGTACTTCTCCATGCCCTCGTTGAGGATGCGCGTTTTGCGTTCAGACGAGGCGAGGAGTGGGATAGCCGCCAGACGTGTCGCCCAGCGGGTGCGCAGTTTTAGAACAGGCTGGTTGTCGTAGAAGACGTGCTCCTGCTGCTGCATTTCGGACACGAACATGGAGAGGAGCTCCACCAGCGGCATCGACAGCGGCTGCTCCAACAGCAGTTGGAACTCGCGGTAGTGAATCTCGTTGTCGGCCGCGACGACCTGGCGGTAGTTGAAGATGCTCTCGCGGCTGTACTCATGCTGGAGGACGCGTGGTGGTGCGGATGCGTTTGTGTTGGGACCGGCGGTCGCGACGGCAGCGGTGGGCGCGTTGCCTGTGGTAGGGTTGGCGCCATCGCGCTTCTGTGGCTCACCCCGACTTGGCGGGGCGCTTGGCTTGTGAACTGGTGTCCCCTTCACAACAAGCTCGCCTGAGCCGCGGCCTTCCTTGGCCAGAGCCGCCGCAGCAGGTGGTGCAGCCGCGATCGTGCCACGCTGCCGGGCGCTGTCGCGCACGAGGTTCACGGGCATCTCAGAGTGCGACACGCCAATCTCACTCCGGCGCTGACGCTCTTGCACCTTGGACTCAAACGGCGTGAGGTCGATCTCCACCGTCACGTCATTCTCCAGGTCCTCACTGCGCAGGCTGTGTGAGAGATCCACAGCGTTCATGTAGCGCGTACGAGGTGCGGCAGTGGGGGCGACGGCGTCAACTGGTGGTGGCATCGTCGACGGGTCTGGCGGTGGTGTACCACTCGCTGCCACCGGCACCCGCACATCGTCGTCCGTTCGCTCGAGCTTATGAGACGGGCGTCGGCTTGCATTGTCCTCACGGGTGCCGTTATTTCCGCCCTCCTCTTCTGGCGGTGGAGGCGGGGAGGCAGTGGTCGACCAAATGTGATCAAAGTCGATCTCGTCCTCGTGGACGACGATGGAGTGGAGGCGCACCAAGAGGCTCTGCACGGTGTCGTCACTCAAAAGAGAGCGGTCCGTGATGTAAATCGGAAGCGACGCCGGGCAGCAGACGTGCCGCGCGCTCTCCATGAAGTTGCCGAGAGGGTTCATCGGATCGAGGTCGCCGAGGATGCGGGCGGCGACCAGACCGTGCGCCGTCGTCACGGTGACCTTATCGAGCACGTCAGAGAACTCGCCATGTGCACCGGCTGCCGTGATAAAGGACGCACCACTGGGTCGTGCAAACGCAAGCAGGTGCTCACGGACAAAGTCACAGAGCACTGTGTTGACGGCGTCGTACTGTCCGACAGAGAGGCGCGTGAGATACTTCGTCACCGGTGGTTGTGGAGTTTCGTCACCGCCTTGTGAAGCCTCCAAGGGAGAGGCCGGAGGTGGTGACGGTGTCAGCTCCGGCGCTGTGGACGGCTCACGAGGTGCAAAGATACGGTCCTTATCGCTTCCATAAATAGCGAAGCTGGATTTGTCGGTCGCTGTGCGAGCGCGAACTTTGCGGAGCTCACAGTAGGGTGCGATACGAATCCGATCCAGGTATGCCTGCTGCGGCACCAGCATCGCGTTCATTTCAGCGCAGTTGGGAATGGCTTGAAGGCTGCCAGTCGGTGGACGCGTCGCGACAAGGAGCACATTGTGTTGCTTTTCATGTTTTACTGCGTACTCGGACGTGGGCTGTTCGGCGTCGGACATTGTAGAGTGAGGGAGAGGAAGAGGGAAGAAGAGGGGAAGAAATAGAACCCACACACACAGACAGACAACAGTAGGTAGAAGACGGGTATTCTTTTTTTTTCTTTTTTTTCTTTTTCGATACGCGATCAACAAGGTGAAATGTGAGATGTGTCAAGACTAGGAAAACAGGAAGGAAACAAATGCAAAAAACAGAAGCTGTACAGTGGTTGAATATAAAAGGAGAAGGGGGAGAGATTGTATGTTGAGAAAGAGAGGGCCTGGGGGGTTGGAAGAAGACGTCATGCCCGACGTCAACGTCTGTGTCGGCAAAGAAGTGTGAACGATTTCGAACCGGGGACAGCACACGCAGCAGCGAGGCAGCTGCAGGGTACGTGAACACGGGTGCCCGACCTGTGCATTGCTGTTTTTTACACCATAGCCCTTGAGAAGCAGTCACTTCCACAACATACCCAGACCACCACTAGGCTCGCACACGCAAGCTGTGAACTGGGTCCATCGGGTACAGTGAGCCGCTTTTGTTTTCTGGTATTGTTGTTGTCGATGATTGTTTTAAGCGGAACGCTCGACCGCATCGATGACGTCTCGAGTTAGCAAGCACACAAGGCAGAAGAAACAAAAAAGAAGAGAAGAGGATACCACGCCAAATTGTTATGATTAGGATTAGATCATTGTTGAGGCACATGAACACACACACACACACAGAGGTACAGCCACCAGAACAAGGGTGCTGTTGTGCAGAGTGCTGTGCCAGTGCTTATCCGGTCGAAGGTTGAAAACAAGAAAAAGTGGAGGGGGAACAACTTCGAGCGCCGATCAGCTGCGCCTCTTGCAGTGACGTTCACATTGCCGCCTCACGTTTTCCCATTTTTTTGTTGTTTGGCTGCTGGTTTGTTCGTTGCGTTACTCGGCCGCCTCCTTGGTGGCGATCTTCTTCGCCACACCATTGGACCAGTGCGCGGTCAGCTCCATGCGGAACTCGGCGGACTGAATACCGAACAGCTTCAACAACTGCGCGGCCTCGGCACTGAGCGTGTCACCCTCCTCGCAGACCACGGTATCCTGCAGCAGCACGATCACGCCCTTGTCCAGCTTGATGTTCAGTCCCAGCTTGTGCAGGTGATCGAACATGCTGTGAGGGAACTGGGGCAGAGGGCCAGCCTTGAGCTCCAGCGTCTGCGTCGCGACCTGGCCGGTGCGGGCAAAGACGTGCTCGCCAACGTGGCCAAAGTACTCCTTCACGGTCTTCTTGTCGAGGTTGGTCATGAGAAGGCCGCACTGACCCTTCAGAAACGGGCAGATCTTGAAGAGGTTGTCCTTGGCGGAGCTCTCCTCGTCGCGGCCGAGGGCGATGGCCATGAGGCGGTTGTTGCCGAGGAAGATCTTGCTGTCCTCACCGCGCTCCTCACGAATCTTCTGGAGGATGTTCGTGCGGGTGTTGTGCAGCTGGAAGGTGTAGACATCCGAGTAGTTGTCCAGGTTCTCGCGAATGCGGTCGATCAGCTTGTCCTTGTGCTCGCGTGTCTTGGCCTGCGTCTTGGTCAGCGGCACGAGCTTGGAACGCTTGGACTTGGGCATTGTGCTGTTTATTTGTTTTTTTCTGTGACTGTCACGAAACAAAGAACCGTAGGGTATTGAGAAGAAGCAGCAACTAGGCAAGCAAGCTAAAAAAGTCTAACACTGCGAACACAGGAGGCACGTGCTTTCACTGTTTGGCAAGTGTGACGGTGAAGAAAAAAAAGATAACGAGAAGACGGAGATGGGTGGGTTCTGGATGTATGTCTGCCGCAACCAGCACCGCGTGTTGCAAGTCAATAGCGGACCAGATCATCGACACGAGACGCGCTGTCGGATGGAGCGATATTCAAACATCACCAGCAAAGTGTAATCTTGGTGGTGCCCTCAAGTGGGTGATTCCACACCGAGCGTGGCTCACGAACGCAACATTGGGAAAAACGAAGCCTTGAGTTTTCTTTTCTTTTCTTTTCAGAGGCGATAGCATTCAACAACAAGAAAAAAAGAGTACATGGGAGAGGATTGTCATCGTTTGATTGGTGGAACAGGAAAGCAAAAGGAAAAAAAGTACACCGGTGATCGTTCTCTCCCTCTCTCCGTGTGTGTTGCTACGTGCTTGGGCTAGTAAGAGCCGAACACACGGCGCCCGAACTCATAAATGTAGTCCGTCGTTGAGAACTCATCATCCTCTGGCCACCGGTGCTCTCCACCGCGGACCTGCACGAGCTCGACAATGGCGCTGTTCGCCACGCTCGGCAGCGCGCAGTCATCATAGATGTAGTTGACGTACGTGGTGGTGTTCAAGGTCGTCTTTGGCGCGTCCGCACAGCCGTGACGACGCACCCAGCCGGCGACGTTGGTGGGGACATCCGGGAATCCGAGAAAGCTGCTGCCCGTCCACGGAACCTGCTGGTCGGCGTCGCCGTGCACCATCAGCACGCTCGCGCGGGTAGCGGCGCCGCTCGTGGTGACCGCCTCGTCGCACTTGATCAAACCCTTCTCACCGCCGGGGCGCATCTCGACGACGCCACCAATCGACACAACGGCGCGAAAGACCTGTGGCTTCTGGCAGCCAAACACCTCCGAGAGCATCGCACCGTTGCTGAACCCAACGGCCATGACGCGTGCGTCGTCGACGCAGAGCTTCTGAGCTTTGAGCGCGTCGAGGATGGCTACCGCGAAGGCGAGCTCGTCCGGCTTGTTCTCCGTGAAGAACCCGCAGCAGACGCCCGCGTTCCACGCCGTGCCGAGCCAGCCAAGCGAGCCACACGCGCTGGCGATGATGTAGCCATCCTTCTCGGCGTACTCGATGAGACCAACGGCGTTCAAGAAGTGCTCGCACTCGTCGTTGAGGCCGTGGAAGAGCATCTGCACCGACGCGGACGAGTAGCTGTCGGTGTCCGCGTCAGTCACCTTGTGAAGCGCGGCGTAGCTCTTCGGCACGTAGACCGCCACCTCGCGCTCGCCGTCGGCTGGCGTGCTGACCGTCAGCTTGGTGACCTTGCCTGGCTCCACAGTCGGCGCACCGTGGCACAGCGCCCCATGCACGACTGCGGCACGTGCAGCAGGGTCGGTCGCATCTGTGATAGGGGAGGAGCGTGTGTGCTCCGGACGACTGAGGGGCTGCGTCTTCATCAAATGCCACTGCGTTGTGACGTCGTGCGCGAGACGTCGCATGAGGCCCTCGCCAGTGGTGTCCTCGACGGCGAAGGAACCCGCCACAAGCTGGGCGACTGTGAGGCACAGGACAAGCGCCAGGACGACTGCTGTCCAACTCTGACGGCGTGCCATGGAAGAAGGGAGTTGGTGCGGTGGGTTGGAAAAAGAAAGCAAAAAAAAATGGTGAAGTTTTGTGTTCAGTGTGTAAGTTTTTTTTGACGGTAAACTTAACGATGATTGAGGATGATCAGACATGGAGAGGTGAGATGAGTTGATGCTGTTGGCGCGAGAGACAGAAAAAGACGTGCACGGTTTCGTTGACGACGACTACGTTGCACGAGATATTCACTCCATAGCTTGACTGGCGCTGGCACTACGGAATGCGTGGATTAACAGACCACACTGCATCTTTTGCGTCTGTGTCTGCATGTGTATGTCTACAACGGTGCACAGTACGCCACAACCGAAACGACGTCCTTAACCGCGTGGGCAGAAGTCGCAGGAGAAATCGAGATTCATTTTCATATATGTTTTTTTTTGCATGTCACAGGGGAAGTGCTGGTAAGAAGGAGGGGGGAGGGAGCGCCTAAATATTTGTATACTGTGGTCACGCTTCGACATTGTGAGACCAGGCGCAGGAGGCACTGGAAGGAGAAAAACAAAAAAAAGGTATATCACACTTTAAAGTGGTAACAAAACACACCGAAGAGCACATGACAACAACACGCGAAAACAAGCAAATAAACGTAAATAAAGAACCCTTTTGGACTGAAAACGTACAAAATCAAATTGATGATCAAAGGAATGGGAGAAACGGAATTGAGGACACTATGGTGTTGAGGTGTAAAGCACAGAGGATGACGCTCAAGGAGCTCGGCCCGTGTCAAGCGGGAAACGAGTACAACTCACATTAAGCACGCATGGTGGGAGAGAGAAAGGTGGAATCGGGAGTCCACCTTCAGCAGCGATCGCGTGGATGGAAAATGAAAACAAAAACAGAGAAGTTAGAATTGAAAGGGAAAGAGAAAAAGAAGTAGTGCCAGAGATGGCACGAGTGACGCGAGTGTGTGTGTGTGACGAAGGTAAAGTCGATCGACCACAGCACGCGTGTCCACGCCGTGCGCACCTCAGTGCAGTGAGCCAATGTGACCTAGCAGTAGCGCAAGGAGAGAGAAATCGTGGCAATTATTTTGGACAGAAAAAAAACTGAGAGTGCACGGAGCCGCGCTCAACACAAAGGAGAAGAAGAGAAAGAAAAAGACCGAGAGTGGGTACACGCGTACGCATAGGGGAAAAAACTGAATGACAAACCGTCATGACACGGTCATCAGTGGCGGCTGGACAAATATAGAGTGGTGGGTTAGGGTGTCTACGACAGCGCACGCGTTTGCGGTCGAAATATTTTAGGGAACGGAGAGGGGGGGGGTTAAAAAAAGAACACAGGGAGAGAAAGAAGAAAAAAACGAGAGCCGCTGTAATTTGAGGATAACTGCGGTGGTGTGGGAGTGTTGAAAGACGCAAGGTCACGATAGGCATGTCATGCCAGTGTGTTCTACGACTGCGAGGAAGCACTGTGAACGTGTGTGTATATGATGTTTTTTTTGGTGCTCTCACGCGATAAGACTCCATCGCCGAACTCAGTTGAGGACATGAAAAAGATGAACAAACATGTCGGCGGGGAAACACACATTTGGAGTATTTACCAAAATAAGAAGCCCACGTGGAAAACGCGAACAAAAAATGAAAACAAAAAAAAGAGGAAAGAACTGAAATGATAAGTCAGGAACAACAAGCGAGAAGAGGAAAGAAAAAGAACAAACGAACGAAAATAGAAATTCAAAAAAAAAAAACAAGCGAGAAGTGACGCAAGGGAAAACAATGCAACGAAAAAACAAAACGGAGCGACGCGCTTGGTGTGAGAAACACAACAACAACAACAAAAAGAAATTGTGTTTCTACAGATGTGCAGAATACATTGTTGGCGGTCGTGCCTTGTGACACGTGCGGCACAGTCTCAATCTCTGCGAACGTGGTTGCGAACTCCCAGCGACCAAAGGAGAAAAAAGTGGGGAAAACAACGCATCTTGACAATACACACAACAGAAGAGATAGAACATGTGAAGGAGACACGACGGCAGGGCAGCAAGACGAGAACTGTCAGAATGACAGACACGCGGACACAAGCGTTTACCTACTACAAAGGCACTTCTACAGGCGCGTTGTGTGCGTGTGCGTCAGCACGTTGTTGTTGCTGAAGCGTGCTCCAAAAGCGTGAACACAAAAATGCATGAATGTCTATGGCGGGGGGTAAGAACGTCGTCCGAGAGAAACCACGTGCAGTTGAAAGAGAGAGAAACATGAAGGGACGTGCAGGAGACGGCGGGAGGGACAAACCAAACAAGCGCTGCTGAGAAGAGAATGAGCACCAAAACTTTCAAGAAACCAAAAGGATAAAAAGAGAGAATCCGCGAAGAAAACCCCGAAGAAGAGCGAAGCAACCTCTGAGCCGCACGCATCGGTCAGTACTCTTCGTACGGTACGAAGATGGGTGCGGGCCGGTTCGCCTCCAGCGGCTTTGTGCGGCGTGGTGGGGAGGTTGAGCAAATTTTGACCTTCTGGTGGTGCTGCTGCTGCTGTGCCTCTTCATTCACGGCAAGCGGGTAGATGTAGTAGCCAATGTCCTCTGGCTGGTCGGCCACGCGCATGCTGCAGCACATGAAGCTCGAGCTGCTCGCCAGGAGCGTGTTGCGGTACTCGCCCCAGTTCGGCAGCTCCGTGGCGTTGCTATCGTCGGCCGTTGCTGTTGCGGCCGCACGGTGTTCAACGTGGGGTGGCGTCGTGGCTGCAGCAGCAGCGGCGGGGGCGGCAGTGGGCGAGTTCGTCGAGTTGGGTGTGCCTCGTGCGGCGCTGCATGTCGTGCACGGTGAGGTGACCTGTTGCGGTGCACTGGAGATGGCGCGCGTGTCCACGACCGGCATCGGCCCACTGTTCAGCTCGCGCCGGCGGCGTTGCTGCAGCTCGGCCTTCCGGGCATCGGTCAGTGTGGGTGTGGACGGCCGGCGTGGCTCCTTCACTTTGGATGCACGAGAGCAGAGAACGGGCATATTCGCGAAAGAGACAGGACACACTGTGCAAGAGGGAGTATATCTAGCGCACGTTCTTGAGCAAAGAGTGAAAATCAGTAAGATAAAAAAAGAGAAAGGAAAGCTAAGAGTTAATGTTGTAAGGAGTAAACACAAAAGAAACGGAAAAGAAAAATGAAGTAAGAATCAGCACAGGGGTGCAAGAAACAAGAACAGAGATGAAGAACCGAAGGAGAATGACGCTTTGTGACGCGTCGCAAAACCTTTACTCGTTGGAATGCAAACGAGCTCTTCTGTACAAAAGAATTTATCAGGTAGTGCTATTGTCGTTGGTGTGTGAATGAGTGCGGAAGTAGAAGAGGCATAGAGAGCGGAGGAAAGAGGAGATGAATAGGAAACAAGCAGTCTACCCTGTGTGTGTGGTGGGATGTGGCTGCGCGAAACAATGATGTTGGCAAGAGGAGCTTTTGGCATGCTTTTGTGTTGCTTGTGTTTACCAAATCGCTTTCTCGGAGACGAACGGGGGCTCTTGCGTGCATAGAAGTCAGTGGTGCCGCATGCGTGCAAGATACAAGCACACATGTGGAGCCAACATGATCTTTTTTTGTTATTCTGCTTTATTCAACGTTATTCGTGCAGAGTGGTTCTTCGTTCCGTGTGTGTACCGTGATGCAAAGATCAAATCACACACAAACAACCCGTCAGTCGCTTCGTTTACCACAACGAACGAACAAAAAAACAAAGATGGACATGCCAGCAACTCACTTGGCGTCCCGGGGCTTCTTCTCGTGGTCCAGAAGGTACGCCTTCACGGCCTCGAGCGCCTTGGTGCGATGCGAGAGGGTGGCCTTCTCCGCCAGTGTCATCTCCGCGTACGTCTGCTGATAAGGCAGGCTGTCCGCGCGTGGCTGCTCGGCCGGCGCAAAGACGCAGTCCCAGCCAAAGCCCATCGCACCGCGCGGCACCGTGACGAGCTTGCCCGGGCACACGCCATCGAACAGCTCAATGTGCACCCCGGGCGTGCCCGAGGATGGGTCTTCGCTCTGCACAGGGATGCAGTACGCGAAGGTGCACGTCGCGCGGGTGTTGCGGTGCGCACCGGTCTCCTGATCATCCTCAGGTGCCCGAAACCCGTCGACGAGCTTGTGCAGTCCCTCCGGCTTGACAGATTCCAGGAACCACTTGATGTACGGGCCCGGGAGGTCACCCATGACGTCGAAGGAGAGACCCGTATCCTCGACGAGGACGGGAACGCGTTCGGCGAGTGGCTTGGCGCCGTTCACACGCTGAAAGGCTTCCATCACCTTGACGCGACTCACCTCGCGGCACGACGCGGCCTGGAGCTCAGGCAGGTCGATCGAAATGGAGTCCACATCCATGAGCGAGCCGAGGTAGTGGCGCACCTCCGCAAGTTTGCCTGCATTGCCGGTGACGAACAGCACCTTCTTCCTAGGCGCCGTTGTTGTTGCTGTTGTTTCGGACGGAGTCGACATCAGAGGCTGGCCCGCTGTTGAAAAGGCTGGAGTCAAATGGAGAGACAAATACAGTGAGACTGAGGAATTAGATGTCAGTATGGGGGAGAGGGGAAATAAAGGGAAAGTGGGGATGTGTAGGAGCGCAAGTACCACTACAGACTCGTTCGTTCAGTGTTGATTCAAGCACCACCAATAGGCACCCGTCGTGCGGAACGTGAAGAACCTCTGTTTCCGACTCTGTTTTTATTTTTATTTTTCACTGTGGCACGTTGCCAGATCCGCAGCGAGTCTCGGGGTGGTGCGTGATCAGATGTTTGCGTGTTGCTTCTGTTTTTCTTCTTTTTTGGTGTCACTTAACCAACACGACTGTGACAAATTTTTTTTTTGTGTTGTGCGTTTCTGTCAGTGGGAGTGTGTGTGTGTGAAGAAAAGAGAGGACACAGCAAAAGAAGAAAAACAGATATCTTACGATTCCGAGTCGTGTGGGGCGTCCTGCTCGTGCGCGAGTTTCTGCGTCAGTTCAGGAAAGCGGGCCGTCAACGCAGCCGTCGCCTCGGGACTGGCGAAGTCCACCGCCTGGAACGCATACAAGAGTGTCTCCGCGTCCGCTTTGGAAAATGTCTCTGGCCGCGCCACCACTTGCTGTGCGCAGCTCTGAAATACGGGTTCGGCCTTTGTGTTAAGCTTGGCGTAGCTCTGAGCGACGGAAGCCAGCTGGGCTGGGGTCATCAGCTCCGCCAACAGTTCAGCGCGACCCGCCATCTCCAACAGCAGCTTGTCCTGCCGCATCCCGACCTTTGCGTACGCCTCCAGGAAGCGAGTCAGCGTGGGACAGGTGAATTCGTGTCGGACCTGGATCGCGCGCTCGGCTATGCGGCTGAACAGTTTGTAATGCCAAATGTGCACTGTCGCGTACGCGTGCACGACGTTGGTGAGATCGGTGGGGGTGCCGTAGTCAGCCACGTAGCGCACGCGCGGCAGCACCTCCACGAAAAGCCGGTCGTTCTCGACGTGGGCTTCGGCGAAGGCTGCGAGAATGGCGCCGTGCGTGGCGGCCGAGATGTCGCTCTTGATGGAGACGGCACGGTCCGCGATGACGGCGAACAGCTCAGCACTGGGTGGTGCGCTTGTGCCTCTGCTGAAGGCCGTGGCGAGATGCGACAGCGTGGTGCCCGACGCACTGGGTGCCATGGTGATGGCCCGCAGCAAAAGCGGCGCCAGCGCACCTGACGCGTTGCTGCTGTCCAGCTGACTGTCATGTAGGAGGTCCAGACGTGAGAGGCACAGCGCGATCTCAGCCACGGCGGGGTCGTTCAGCTGGTCGAGATCAGACGTCACAGCGAACTTGAGCTCCAATAACACAGCGCGACACTCGGCCACAAGTGCGACCACAGCATCAGGCGCGTCGCAGCTGCCGGTGGGGCTCTTCGTCGGTTCCGCCAGCCCAGCCCAGTCGAGTCTTGACAGCACAGACAGCAGGAGGATGGCCTGGTCTTGCGAGAGGGCCGTGGATACATGACCGCGCAGCATCGCGACACGTCCCATAAAGACCGTCACGAGTGGCTTGTGAGGCACGTCCATACGCGTCACCGCGAGAAGAGCCGTCACCAGTGTGGACAAGGGCACCGCGGCTGCCGTCGCCAACGTCGCGAGGCGATCTGCGAGGGCCCAGAAGAGAGGGAAATCCCAGATCAGCATGCGCGCGTACGCGGCCATGAGTTGCGCCACGACAAAGGGGTCCGTCAGCGTCGCCAGATTCGCCAGGATGAGCGGGGCAGCATCGAGAAAAGGCGCCGTGTTGTTGTGCTCCAGGACAGCGAGTCCAGCGAGAATTTGGGCCACATCGTAGACCGCCACGCGCGAGGGTGGCAAAGGAGAGCTCGCTGGCTGCCCCGTGGCCCCGTTGAGATTGTTGAGGGTGTTGTTGTTGTCCTGGTTGGACGTGAGAGAGGCGGCAGCAGGGTTGAGCAGCACGTGCACACGCTTGGTCGCCGCTTGACAGAAATCATCCTGGCGTACCCCAGCGCGACCGTAGCAGAGCAACAGCGCGCCGAGCTGTGCCGCTGTCGCGTGGGCCACGTGCTTGACCAGCTCCCCCGCCGCGAGGTGGAGGACGTTCCGCGTGAGGCTGTCGTCCATAACCGACAGAAATTGAAGAAAACCGACCACCTGCAGGACATTCCACCGGTTCATGCACAGCAGAATGAGCTTTTCCAGGAAGGCGCGATGGCCATCGCTGAGATCGGCGAGCGACAGAACAAGTGGAAACAGCACAGCAGGTGTGACAGAAATCCTCGACCGCATGTCTGTGGGGTGGCTGCTGTCGTCGGAGAATTCAACGAGCGACTCTAGGTACGTGCTGTACGCAGCGACCAGTGGCTTGGTCTCTATGACGGCATCTTGCTTCGGCCGCTTTTGCGTGAGGAGGATGGTCGTCAGCACGTGCGGCGGAGTTGTATCGGCGAGCAAGGTGGTGCCATCGGTGCCTGTACGTTCACGCACCCACTTCTCCAACGCTGCTTGCGTCGCCTTGAGCAGCTCGTCATCTGCGGATGTCGTGTGCGACGGTTCGCGGCCAGCACGCGTGTTTCGCAACGTCATTGGCAGGAGCGTGGACTCCCAGGAGGCCAGCTGCTCGGTCTTCTCATTCGTCAAGGTGGCAAGTGCCAGGTGCACTGGCCCGGCAGACACAGCGGTGGCGACACCACCCCGCAGCAGAATGTCCTGATACACACGGGAAGCGTCCATGTAAAGCCGCACGGCGTTTTCCCGAGCCTCGCTGCCGGATTCCACTGACGACGCCTTGATCGTCTCGCGTGACTGGAGAAGGATCTGCGCGACAAGCACGCCTGAACACGACGCAGTGCCACCATCGCCACGCGCCACGCGGGCGGGCAGCTCGTGCGCTAAGCGACGCAGCACGGCCTCTGTCAGAGTCTTGCGCTCCGCATCAGCGACACCTTGCACGCAACGCAACGCCTGCCACAGTTGCACGCCTGTCTCCAGTGACACTGCCTCGAGAGACGGATCGCGTGCCTGGGCGTGCACAATGGCGGTCCAGACGTCTGCCAACATGTGTGCCCAGGCCAACTGCTGCCCGGTGAGCGACGCTCCACATGTTACCCGCGTGCGCGTCAGTCGTGAGAGGGCCTCGAGCAGACGTGCCTGCTCTGCCAGCGACAGGACAGCCGAACCAAGCTGACCTTTTTGAAGTGAGGCGCCGCCATAGAAAGCACTCACGGCATTCTGCAAGGTCTCGTTGTACGGATCCTCTGCGAGTACGTCGCACAGGCTCGTGAGCAGGGCGACACGGGTGTTGTCTGGGATGTGATTCAGCTGGTGAACGGACGATGACGGAGACGATGAAAGACGCTGAACAAGTCCCGTGAGAACGGCGACCCGCGACGGAAGACCAAGATCGCTGAGTGCGCAGACGAGTCGCACCGCCAGATTCGTGTCGACTCCCTCGCCTTGAGCTTGTAGCCACTGCGCCGCCTCCTCTACGAGGTGCGCGCAACTCGAGGCGCAGAAGGACGCCTCGTTGTCGTCGAGTGCGTGAGTTGGCGAGCACGCACGCATGCTGGCGCTCATCTCCAGTGTCAAGGCACGAATCGTGTCGAGGCAGAGCAGAACCAGTTTCCCATCCAGTGCTGTGAGCTGACGGAGCGAGCCATGTGACAGCTGTGCGACATACGATTCACGACGTGCGTCCGTAAGGCCGTGCGCACACTCACGCAGGATGCCCTGCAGCGCACGTCCCAGGACCTGAGGAGAGGCGAACAGGTTGCCTGCAAACAATGGCTTCTGCTTGGCAGACGACGTGCCGCCTACACGCTGGGTGTCTGTTCCTAATCCTGTCTGTCCAGGACGTGAGCGAGAAAACCGAGATGCCGCAGGTGTCGCCGTTGAAGATGAGGTGGTGGGCGAGCTACACCACCGCAGAGTGGCGCCGAAAAGAGGAGCGGCGGCTGTTGCCATCGGCGTGCGGCGTGGTGTCGAGCCAACAGTGGCGCCAAGCGCACCCAAAGTGAAGCCACGCTGTGACGCAGAAGCGCACCCAAGCGAACGCATCGTGTAGCTATGGTGTAACAAGGAGGATACTCGGCTGCTGCGCCACAAATGAGTAAAAGGAAAGACGACACAACAAAAAAAAAGCGAGATAGGTGGGTAGAACGCTGCCGCGAGTATTGAACAATCTGTCCTCTGTGTTTTCCTTCTAGAAGTGAAGAGACAGACAGGATGACTGAGGGGAGCGGTGTAGAGTGATGTCGAAGTGTCTGTGTGTGTGAGTGTGAGTGTGATTGTGAGGCCGCGAGACAAGAACGCATTGCGAGAGCGGAACAGCGAGGGAAAGCAGCTCACACAAAAACACTACAATTCAAACAGGTGGGTAGCTGCGAGTGGGGAGCACACGTAATGGCACCGAAACGGAGGCGATGGTGATGTGGAGCCAATTTGATGCATATGTTCATCACGAATTGAGCAAGACAAAAAGAGCCAGACAGCAGGAGCAAAAAGAAAAAAAACACAATGGAAGCAAGACCTCACATGACATCACCGAATCCACCAATTTGACAGCATGAGAAACGCGGTGCACATCCACAGAAGTGCGATGAGCTGTCGCGTCGAGTTCCAGAAGGCGTTCTTCGGCTTCTGTACTTGCTCCAACGCCTTTTTCACGTTCGTATGCGCGGCGTCGGTGTTCTTCAAGAGAATGCTGAATTGCTCAGACTGCTCGACCACCTTTTCGTTCATGAGCGTCGTCAGTTGTGCCAGTTCGCGCACAGACACCTCAATCGCCTTCGCCTCCTGTGTCGAGGCCTCACGCTGCTCCAGCACGAGATTGGCGTTCTGTCTTTCCAGCGCTGCGCGCTCGTCATCCGTCAGTTCAAAGTGGGGCACAGAGATTCCTGAATCCGACGGGACACTCCCTGCGCGCTTCTTGTCGGCGCCAAACAGCTCCACGTCGATGTGGTCGATGCCGGCGCGCAAGGTGGAGAGTGCCGCCGCACCAAGTTTCGTGTCGGCGGCGAGCGCACTGGCGCCCTTCACGGTCGAACTCGTCTTGCGGAACACCTCGTCGACGGTGTTCATCGTCAGCTTTGAGACGTCCGTCACGAAGCCGAAGCCAGCGACCTTGTGTGGCTTTTTGGCAGCCGTGCTGGAGAGTGTATTTTGACTTGTCACTGCCCTCTCTGGAGAAGAGCTCGGTTGAGGTGAGGCACCCGACGATGCAGAGCGTGTCTTGGCGGTTGGGTCACTGCACGACAGCACGCCACACCGACCAAACGCGTACCGCTCGTTCTTGTAGAGTGCCAGCTCCTCCTTACAGAGGGCGAGGCGCAGCTGGCACTGAGAGAGCCGCGACGTCAGCACGGCCAGAAGCGCTTCAAAGTGCAGCAGTTGGTCGCCAGAGAGGCTCAGAGGCGAGGATGCCTCCGCGGCAGCCGCAGCAGTCGACCTGCCATGCTGGGTCTTCTCCAGTGCATGACGCAGCCAGCTGTTGTGATCCGCGCCGGGTTCGTCCTGTGCCGTGGGCGGTGCTTCACGTTTCGCATCGCGAGCGGCAACCGCGATGACCTTGAGGGCCTCGACCAATGCCTTGGCGGAGGCGTCCGCGGTCGCCAGCTCGGCCTCGGACAGCAGCAGCGCCTTCTCACAGTCGAGCGCGTGCGGCGCGCACACGTCCATGGCCGCCAGTGTCGCGTGGATGCGGCGCTCACAGGTCAGCAACGCCTTCTCGATCAGAGTCTGCACGCTGGCGAGTGAGTCCGTCAGTCGCTGCACGCCGTCGCTGTGGGCCGGTTGCAGAGAGGATGCTGGCGTCGCGGCAGCGTGCGTGTCGTTGTGCTGTCGCGCCTGGGAGATGGCAAATGCATCTCTGAACGCAGCTGTCACCTCCATAATAATTAAAAAAAAAAGAGTGCGGTGGACGGGAATGGAATAAAAAAAACAAATAAACCAAGTGAATACAACCACGGGTGGCACCGCCAAATTCTGTACACACTGCACGGAAGATGAAGATGAGAGGGAGTACAAATAGATGTGCGAGAGTTCAAAAAGGGGGCGGAAACCGCTTTGCTGGTGCGTAGAACCAGTATTTGGAGAGCGTGAATACCTTTCCATTTTGTCTCGTCGACGAGCGCGTCATGTGTGAAGCAGACACATACACACAAACAGTGGCAGGATCAGACACGTTCGCACGTGCTTCCACTATTGCAGACGAATCGACACGTGTTCTGTCTGTTTCGTTGTGCTTCATAAACGATGCATGTATTTTGTTTTTGTTGTGATGGGTGTAGTGAGTTTCTGTGCGTATGGTGTCAAGGAGGTGATCACGTGAGTCTAGTAAATTCCCAGAGGGAGACGTGGCGGGCCGCCGCCGAGCACCGTGTAAAAATCAACGGTGTTGTTGCGCACAAGCCGCGCGACCAGCGGCCAGACAAACACCGTCTCTAAGCCGAGCATAATGATCTGCGTGACGTACATGGCGAACTCGAGGTCGTTGCGGTCCTTGAGAGCCGCGATGAAGACAATGATGATGATAAGCTGCGGGATGATTGTGAGGGCCCCGAACCAGCACAGGTCGACGAGGAGCATCTTGCGGTTGGCGAACATGCCGATCACAAAGCGCGCCACCTCCACGGCTGTCCACACCAGCAACACCGTCAGCATCCACGTACGATCCCCCGTTGTGATGTTCTCCTTTCCCCAGCGGATGCCCAGGTAAGTGTACGCGACAGGCACGGTGAAGAAGAAAGAGAAGACAAGGTGGGCGGAGAGCAGGGCACCCAGCGTTGTGCTGGTGCGGCTCACTGACTTCTGGTGGTACGTGTGAACGCGCATCCAAGTGAGAAAAGTTGTATCTAAATGAACGGACAGAGACGCGCTGTCGTCAGTATATTTATATAGGTGTGGTATCTATATGTATCTATCGATCTTTGTGGAAACAAGAAGAACAGAGATAAAAAAGGATGTACGTCAAATTCTCTAGATCAGTATGGTAAGAGTTCAAGTGCACGACAGCACTTCCTGAAGAATGAGAGGGGGGAAACGCACAACAGTGAGACAGAGGTGGTGGTGGTGGTGGGGAGAAGGTAGGTGTTTATCTGTGTCTCGGTGTGTACGTGTTGACCGCGAGTCGATTGAGAATGTCACGAATCACCGAATGTGTGTTGATAGGAGCGATGACTGTGATCGCCGTGACTGAAACATGCATACAAGCGTGCGTTGACTGACGAGTATCGTTCTCTCGATGGCTTGTGCGATAACCGACTAGACTCCTTTCGTGAACGGCATTCATGTGACAACGAAATGAAAGCTTTGCAAAAACAGGGACGACCACAAACACACATGCACACACAAAACAAAAAAAGGCGGCACCCACCTCTCGCACGCTCACTGCCATGTCGAGCATTGATGTCAGCGCCACTGAGACGTCAGCGCCATGGCCTCGGTGATGAGCTCAACCTGCTTCGTGCGCTGCGCACAACTCTCCTGGACCTGCTCCGAGAGCGCACAGAACATGTCTGCGCTCTCCTTGACGAGCTTGAGCTTCTCATACAACTCCATGGTGTTGCCTGAGCGGCGCGTGTGCGGGGCGTGGATCTTGCGATACCGCTGGGCATCCTCGTACTCCTCGTCTGGCAGCGGCAGCTCACCTTCGACGTTGGTGACCAGAAATTGCTGCCACTCGGGCACGAGAGAGATGAAATGCGAGAGACGCACCTTGGTCGGCGCGATCTTGATCAGCTCTGGTCGGAAGGCCGCCGCGAGAATGGACGTCGTCTTGAGCACGTTGATGGCCGGTACGAGCTGCCCGCTCTCACGCCGGCGGTCCTGACGACGCCGCGCCCAGTACTCCTTCACCATGGCAATAAGGCCCACCTCCTCCTCACGCTGCTTCACGAGCGCAACAGGCGGCCGGCCGCGGCCTCGCTTCTGCGTCTCGGGGTAGTCGCTGCTGCCGGTGGCGAAGCGGTCCTGCTGGGTCGTCAAGACGCCGGTCAGATCGGCGGCGAGGGCGGCCGCCTCGGCCTCCTGTCCGAGCGCGGAGGAGCCGAGCGAGTAGCTGAGACTCACGCCAAAGTGTTTGAGGCAGTACACGTGGCACTGTGACCAGGTCTGCTGCTGCTGCGATGGGGGTGGGGGTGATTGCGGCGATGCCAGAGGCGACATGGGATTCGTCGCCGCCGTCGCGAACGTCACGGGGCTTGACGGGGCCGAGAGAAACGCGCTGCTCGTGTTGTCTTGCTCGCCTTGCGCGACGGTCTCGAGGCACTCCACCGCGTGGGCCTCTGCAGCGCACGCCGGGTGCATCGACTCGAAGCAGCGCGGATGGTGGCAGGTCAGACAGATTCCACCCTCCTGATGACAGTAGCCGCAGTTCATTGGGTACCGCTGCTTCGGGATTCGCTTGAGCGCATAGACAAAGGGGCGGTACGCCATGTCCACGAGTCCGTTGCGACGCACCTGTGTGGGCGGCGCTTCAATGGCGAGCTCTGCGAACGCGAGGGCACAGACAACGTGGCAGAGCGGGTCGTAGCCCGTGCCGTGTGGCGAGGACGGTGTCGTCGGCGAGAAGGGCGACAGCGGGGACGCCACGCCGGCTGTGGGGCTGTGTGGACCGCCACCTGCAAAGGCACTCGCCGTCGCGGTACCGGCCGCGTGCCCACGGTACGGCAGCAGCACGCCGCCCGTGCGGCTGCAGATCACACAGCGCTGGTGCTGTCGCTTCCGGCCCCCGCGTGTGGCGGCACTGCAGGCGTCGCACACCCACGCCCCGCGTGCACGCGGCATCTCCGTCAGGTACCAGCACTGCAGGTGCGCTGGCGTATCGCACTCCTGACAACGGATGCCAACCATGTTGTTGACGCCGGGCAGAACAGAGACGGAGTCCTCGTCGAAGGACTGCGCGAACTCGACCGTGCGCGCACACACGGCACAACGTCCCGAGTCCCCGCCACCACCACCACCAGCAGACGAAGAAGTGCCGCCCCCGCGTGCTGTCCGCCGCTGTTGTCGCTCTGCCGTGCCACGCGCCATCTCCGCCGCCGACGTGGCGCGCTGGAGAACGTGCTGCACGTAGCGCCACTCCAAATACGTGATGCCGTGCTGGAGAGCGATGGGCGGGAGTTTCTGCGCCGCACACCAGGTGTAGTCGTCGCTGTCGAGGATGTAGCCGACACGGCTGTAGTCGTCGTTGGGCACGTAGAGTGCGTATGGTGTGCTGGGTGACAGCGCAGCCTTAGCCCAACCTGGACGCGGTGGGGCCAGCTTCGATGGATCACGCGCGTACGGGGACTCCCGCACGCGGAAGGGATCGGCTGCGAGTTCGTCCCTTTTGCTGGCATTACCGCGCTTCGACGCGTTCGGTGAGGATGAACGGTGGCGTTTTCTCCCGTCCTGACGCGCAGCCGCAGACGCTGATGCGGCGGTGTGCGAATCTGTCACCGTCGGCGACGAGGTGGGCGATGGCAGCGATGGTGGTGCAGGCTCATCAAAGGGGTTGCGACCGTCAATGATGTCGAACGGTTTGCAGCGCTGCAAAAAGGCGTCGTACTCCTCGTTCGTTGCCAGCACATTGACGGGGATAACAGTTTCGTAGCTCGTTTTGCTTGTGATGACGTCCACCGTGTTGCGTTTTACTGGTGGCGGTGGCATGATGAAGACCAGGATCCACGAGCAGGACTAGGATAGGTGACAAGCAAACTACAGTTCCCAGAGTGTTTGGCCTCAACAGGGATTGTTGGCCCGACCGCACACACACGAACACACAAGGAAACAAAAAGAGAATGAGCGACCAAAGAAAATGTGGTATATAACAGACACGGGCAGAACACCTTTTGCATCAAAGTCAGTGATAGATAGAGAGAGATTGGAATGAAAAAATGTGTTCAATTGCCGCAAAGGCCCGCAGCGGGTAAAGTGCTGTTCTCATAATCTCACGACAACGTCGTACATGCTTTTGGTGGTCGTACCACGCAAAGGTAAGCGCGGCGTCACAAAGAAAGTGAGTGAGAGAGAGAAAGAAGGAACGACGTGCGTGAATACGCACTTGTGAAGAGAATCACAACTGATATGGTCACAGGCCGGCGCTGATACCGAAGAATGCCAGATTGACATGGTCTTGTGAGACGGTTTAGACCACCCCGCATCTATCGTCGCTCTCAACGACACCCATTTTTTTCTTTTGTTTCATTTAGTATTTTGCTGTTGTCGTGACGGTTCAAAGAGACGCGTCACTTTACGAGTGAGAAAGATGCCGTTATCCGGCACACAGATTACGCGATGTTATGAGGGAGAGAAAAAGAAAACAACGGCGCCGCCCATACACACACACAAAAACACACGGCCACACATCGTCCTCGTCATATTGTGGTGCAGCACCACCAACAACAACAAAAACACACAGTTTGCGCCTGGGTCTGTTAGAGCGCGTAGTTGGTTACCTTCTGGCGCTCGCACACGGACAGGATCGGCACCGTCGGGGCAATGGCAACGGCCTGGATGAACTCGTGGCGCGCGGACACGGCCGGGAACGACGGGACGACGGCAAAGTCAGGCACCTTGGCGAGACGGAAGCCCGCCTTCTGACCCTTAGTCGAGAAGGCGAGCACCATCTCCTGTGCGCTATTGAGACCGAACGCGACGGACTGGATCGGGGTGGACAAATTCTTGAGCGTCTTGAGTGGCGTCTTGCTACCACTCGCATCAAAGACGTTCACAATGCCGCTCGTGGAGCCCACAGCCGTCATGGGCGTGGTGGTGCGGTTGGCTGCGGCGTTCGCAAAGCATGAGATGTGCAGTGCGCCGCTGTCCTCCAGCGTGCGAAGGCGGCGGGCGGACTTGCGGACGTCGTACACGAGCAGCTTGTTGCCGGCCGCAACAGTGACCTCGTGTACGCTCGTGAAGGCGACGTCCGCGACCGGGGCATCGGTGGCGATCTGCGTCGCAAGGCAGCCGGTTGTGAGCGAGCCCAGACGCACTTGCGAGCCGCTCGCGACAGCCACCATACGCGCCTCGTAGGACGACGCCGCGACGGCACTAATGAACATGTCGGCCTTGCTGCCGTCCCGACGCCCGTTGCGGTACACGGCTGTATCGCGTGTGTCGAGGAAGGTCAAGGGCACCAATTTCTCAGTGGAGAGGTGAAGGAGGTGCGGGGTGTAGGTTTCGTGCGTCACGACAACGACGTCCTCGCCGGAGGCGCACAGTGCGGTCTTCTCCAGCTTGGCCTTGATGTCGACCTTGGACAGCTGCTCGACGTAGGTGCCGGCTGCGTGGAAGGTGTAGACGTGGTGATTGCCTCCGACAATGGCGAGCTGGCCGCTGCGGTGCCAGTGCACCGTGTGCGCCGTGTCACGAGGCAGCGGCAGCACGGAGAGCACACGTGGCGCGGCCCCACGCTGCGTGTCGTGCTTCGAGGTCAGTAGCGCATCCGTGCGCGACAGAAGCGTGTCCAGGTCCTCGCTGCGAAAGCGTTTGGCGGGGGCGCGGAGGGGCTCGGGGATGTTCGCGTCGTCATCGCCACCGGCCTCGATTTCTTGTGCGTTCTGGCGCGTCTCGTCGGTGGCGGCCCAGTGTGGGACGGCGTGACTCGCTTTCAGGAATGCCGGCACCTCGGCCTCGGGCTTGTCATCCTCGTCGATCCAGGCCCGCTTTGCACCGGCGGTGTCCGTCATGATGGGTGGGGCTGGGTTTGCTTTTTTGTTGTTGCTGTTGATGCTCGTTTCACAAGACAGTCAGGTGAGAAGTGCACAGCCACAAACACTCAGAAGAGAGGGACGGACAGAGAAGGGGAGGGGGGGAGAAGAACGTGTTGGACTGAATAGGAACGTGCACGAGCTGTGTGCATGTGTGTTTGCAGGTTGTTTCGTGGAGTGCAGAATGTTTGAGCCAGTAACCCACTGAAATGCGTGTCACTCTAGCCGCAATGAAAGAGACAGACGTTCAGCTGCTGGACAGTCGCGTCCAGGTGCTCGATTGCTTCGAGGAAGAGAGCCGCCTCTGTCTGTCTGCGTGTCACAAATTATACGATGAGTATGCTCTTTGAAACAGAAAGACATGCGAAAAACGGAGGCGCCTCAGCTGTGCCTCGTTTCCAGCACTGTATTTCACGGAAAAGGAGAGGAAACTAGTTAAAAGTGGAGTGAAGAAATGAAAAAAGAATGCAAACTTTGACACAATAATAGGACCGCACATAACACAAAACAAAAACAAAAAGAAGGAGAAGGAGGGCCATTCAACTGTAAAGAAAAAACACACAGAGTGAGGAGAGAGAGGCCTAGACGGTCATCTGTTGTGCCGGAGAAAATGCGGCCGTATCCACGTCTGAAAACAGAGAGAAAGAACCAATGGAACGAACAATAGTAAAATAGAAAAGAGTGTGTGAACGAAAAAGGAGCGTGGAGATTCTTTTCCACGCGGAGAGGCCTCTGCTTGCTCTCGCCCACAAGTTTCGGTTTTCGGTGTGCTAGTGCGTATCCGTCAAACGAGGACGTGACACGTGCGGAGGAACGGCAAAAAAAACGAAAAAAAAGTGAAACTAAGGAAAAAAAATCAATGAAAAATGCGGTGTGGAATAGCCAATATCACCTTGGGTTCAGGACATTTTTTTGTGTGTGTGTGTGTCATCGTCAATGATGTGTTTTCGCAGACCAAGGCACGGTCTGTTCAAACGCAGTTTTGTGTTATTGTCTTTTTTTTTCTTTTAAGAAGAAAGGACTGTTAGCTTACAATTGCTGTTGAGCTCTACTCGAGGCGCCGCGAAAAAAAAATGGAGGAGAAACAATAGTCACCACGCAATGCGCTCCCGTTGACGGTGACTCACGTGTTGTGTGCGGCAGCTTGTGAGCCGCCACTGAACACATGAAAGCAGGTGCAGGAGCTGCGTAGGCAGACGGGCGACACGCACACACGCGCACGCCAGTGCTGTGTGCCCTTCCGGTGGCTACGGTGGATGGAGGCGTATAGCCATGAGAGAACAGCACGCATTACGGAACAAAGAAAAACAAATAATGAAGAGCGTGAATCACAACGATAAAAACAAAAAAGAAAGAAAGAAAGAAAGAAAACAGACAGTCGAAACCAGCCAACAGAGATACGAACACCCAAGTGAATCCGTAAGAACGCACGCACACACAAAAAAGAAAGCCACGTCATTAACGCGTCATGATCTGAGTTGTCACAATACTGTACGTACCGATGATCATAATCAGCAGCGCAATGATGAAGTAAATGAAGGCACGGATGCGCAGCCAGGTGAACATCTTGCCCGCGCCTGTGACGAGCATCTTCCAGTAGTGTGGGCTCATGCGGTCCTCGTGCGGGCGGGCAATGGCGTAGTGCACCTGCATGGAGAGCAGCGTGGGGATGATGATGACCATGACAGTGGAGGGCAGCGCGCCGATGAAGGCGACGACGATGTTCACCGTGTCGTTCGGGAGACCCATGGCCAACGCCCAAATCACCAAGTTGATGATGAGGCGAATCAGGATGCCCTTCCAGCTGCGCGGGCGGCAGTGCGCGATCTGGTCAATCAGCTGCTGCGCTGACATGAACTGCACCGGGTAGGTGAAGATGACGTTGAGGCAAAAGAGAATGCGGATGCTCTTGCCCCACGCGTTCATCTCCATGGCGTTGACAAGGGACGTCTTGATCTTACCGTACGCGAGGTAGCCAGTGAGACCGAAGAGGAGGTACCAAATGACAACCGCGCAGAGGACGATGGTGATGGTCACGGGCAGCTTCTTCTTCTGCGTGCACGAAGCGTGCACGGGGAGGATGATGGCGATACCCTCCAGCACCATCATGCTGTTGGCGAGGTAGTTGAACCAGCCAATCGGAATGTCCCGACCTGCCGCGTTGCACTCCTTGCTGATGCCATGGTTGCTACCCAGCGTCATGCAGCTCTGAATAAAGCAACAGATCAACGCATAGAAGACACCGACTGTGGCAATCATCGTCGCAATGGACAGCAGCGACAGGTTGTCTGAGAAGAGCGTGATGGGGAAGCAGATGATGAACATGAGCGACACCCAGAGATAGTTCGACCCCTTGAAGTCTACGAATTCGTCCAGGGTCGTACTGAGCAGCTGCGAGTACATGAGGCAGAAACCGAATTGTGTGAGAATAAGCGCGACGAACAGAATCCACTCCATCACGGGACCCAGCACAAAGCGGCAAATAGCCGAGTACGTCGTGATGTCACGGCGCGCAATGATGAGCTTCGTGTTCAGCAGCATGTGCGTACAGTCGATCACGATAGCACCAATGATGACGGCGAGAATAGGGGCGAGGACGTAGCCCGCGTCGGGGTAGAACGTGGGCAGCATGAACACACCGGTACCCACGTTCGCTTTGAAGATGTGGAAGGCACACTTGTAGATGTTGGTGTTCTCCTTGATCTCGGCGACGTCCTCCATTCCATCTTCGTCTCCCATGTCGAGGTCGTCCATCTCGACGTAGTCGTGCAGGAGCTTATCCTGCTTCCTCGATTCCGTCGTGAAGACGGTGTTGTCGTCGCCGTCATCGAGCTTCTCCATGTTGGACATGTTGATGAAGCCCTCCGCGAGCGCGCGCCGTTGAGAATCGTCCGTACTCATCGTGCTTAATATGCGGTAAAGGTTGTTGCTATTGTTGTCGTTGTGGTTTTTCTTTGAGATTGCTTTTGTGACGACGAGCCGGGGGGGCGATACGAAGGAAGCCAAAAAAAAAAACAGGTACGAAAAGAGAGAAACTGGATACTACTTGTGAGCCTATCTAGTACTCAACAAAAACAAACAAATGTTTTTGCTTGCCTGTCTGTGTGCAGTGGGTTAATATAGATTATGTGCGATAGTTCTGCGACGGCGAATCAAAAAGGAGCAAAGGGAAGAGATGATAGACAGGTGGGAGGGGGCGGACAGATGATATTATACTGTGCCAGGCAGCAGCAGGCCAGCAGCGGTGAGCAAATCGCGCAGAGTCTGTCGATACGGCATACGCCGTTGGTGGTAACATGAACCGTGAGAGAACGTAAGTAACTTGACTGAACAACAATAAGAAAAAGGACACTGAAACGTGCCGCGGCGGTGAGATGGGGACAATGGGAAGACGAGGTGTGACTTGTGCGGCGGATCATAGCCAACTGTTCCGTTCTGTTTCCTTGGTGTTGCGGGTAGTGATTTTTATTTTTTGGTTTTGGATCAGTGGGAGAGGAGGAAGCGACGTGTCTTAAACGAAGGTGGTGTTTCGAGGGATGCACACGAGAAACCGTGAGGGTGCAAGAGAACAGAAAAAAAAACCGAAAACAACTTTAATCATCAAAACAGGCACAAGAGCACCGGGGAGGAGGGAACGTTTTTGTCGTATTGTTCTTTGTATGTTGCCTTCACCCGAGAAAGAGGGGTGGGGAAGTGCAGCAGAGACACCATGACAGTGCACAAGTACCACCGACTACCTTGAGAGAACATGGATAGATATGTGTGTGTGTGTGTGTGAGTGTGTACATATACTGCGGATTGTGCTTCAGAAGGTGCAATGAGTAACAGAGGTCGCTGTCTTTCACTGCCACTTACTTAACGACTGCAGAACACACGAGACGAAAAACCGGAGAGGGGCCAACAAAGTAGGGGAAGGAAAAAGGCAAACGAAACACGTGCGGTAGAAAACGCTACGCAAATAGGAGTGGAGAATGGCCCGTACTTCGCATTTGATGCGCACAGGATACATTGTCTGTACACGAGCGTCAAGACGCGGAGTGACAGAGGAAGTGCACAAACGAAAAGAAAACACGAAAATGGGGTCACGAAAGAGCAGCGGCGCAGAGGCAAAAGCGGGCAACCCGCCTTGTGACAAGAGAGAGAGAGGGGGCTGTCTGTCCGTGCGATGCGGCATGAACACGTAAACTGAGATGGAGTTCACGAAAGGGGGAGTCCGCGACGGTCACGTCAGACGCACACGCAATAGTAGGAGGAATGGAAGTAGGAAAGGAAACAAGGAAAGAAGGAAACTCTCAAATGAAAAGAAAAAAAGGGAAACATGTGAGAGTAAATGAAAAACAAAAACAATCCACATATCAGTTTCGAATCGTTCATGGGGATGTTGTACATTGCTTATATAACGAGAAAGAAACAGAAAGATATCCCTTCCCCAAACCGTTGACTGCAAAGGAAAAAGGAGAAAGGAACAGAAACAAAGAAAAGATGCGTTCAAACTGCACGGAAGAAGTGGTCTTCCAAAAATGAGAAAAGAAGAGAGTGTGTCTCGGGAGCGTAATGACAAGAGACAATGAACTGGGGAAGGGAAAACTATACGTAAGTGCACAGAGAAAAGTGAGAAGCAAAAACGCGACGACGACATCAAATATACAAGTGCTGCGGTCATTTTTTAGGTTCTCCCCACATGTCGTGTGAGAACGATTTCACCAAGCGCGAGAAGTCTCTAGAGAGGTGGGGAGTGGATCGACGGGAGGGCGATTTTGGGAAACAAAAGAACTAGGTATCGATCCGCCACCGTGTATGTTTTTCTTTTCTTCTTCTCTTCACTTCACGCGCGCATAAGGGTACTGAGAGGCACGCTCTTCTGGCAGCCGTAGCTGCTCGTCTCCACGATGCGCACAATCTTGGCAAACAGCGCACCGAAGCATTCACGGGTGGCCTCACGGCTGGTCAGACGGCGCATCAGCTCCTGCGTGGCGCGCGCCTCGATGCCGCCGCCGACGCCGACGTGCAGCGGCTCTTCGCCAGGCACGCATCGCTGCTCAAAGGCGTACCACTCCGGGCCCCACGTCCGGAGAAAGTCGAGTGCATCGTAGTAGTGCGTGTCAATCGGGAATGACAGCTTCAGCTCTTGCCAGACAGTCGTCAGGGTCAGGAGAAACTCGTGCCAGGAGGAGCGGGCAGCGCTGGCGGCTGACGGAACCGTAGACAAGGAGACGCCAGCCGAGAGGCTGCCAGAGCTTTCCGTCGTGTCGGGTGCCGATGGGACCGCGAGAAGGAGCGGGGCTCCTCGTTTCGCGGACGCCAGGACGTTGTGTGCGTGTGGTGGCGAGCCACTGTCGTGGCAGACGGACACTCCTGCGCCGAGTGACGCGGAGACACTCTCGTGGGTGATGGCGCACACCGATGCACACGGCGACGTCACCGACGACGCCCCGATCATCAACGGTGCCGACGCGCTGTTCTGCAGAATGCACAGCTCCAGATCGACAAAGCGACGGAGGCCGCTCATGGACGCCGTCACGTGCGATATGACAGACGAGGACGGCGGTGGTGGGGTGGCGCGACCGTCCACGCTGTGCACGAAGGAGGTGTCGCCAGCAGCGGTCGCGAAACTTGGTGAGGACGCCTCCGAGGAGAGTGCAGCGGGCGGCATAAAACGTGACGGCGACACGGCGGCGACGGAGGCGAGAGGGACGGGCTTCTCCGCGCCGTCCGTGCTGCCTTTATTGTGTGCACTATACGCGCAAGGCTGTGGCAGGCGGAACGTGTGAATGGGCGACGGCGTGTTCTCGGTGTTCGCCAGTGCGACATCGGAGCCCGTCTGCAGCGCGTACCGCCGCGCCGCTTCGAGAATGACGCTGCGCACCACAACCTCCTCCATCAGCGTGCACTGCTTGAGGAGCATGACGCACATCTCGTGCAGAGATATCAGCTCTTGGCTCGGGAACCACTTGGTTGTACGTGCGATCTCCTCGTCCTGCGCGTCGCAGGCGGCACGCGACTCACGCAGGGACGCCAGCAACGACACGAGTGACTCCTTGATGTCTACGAGGCGCTCTTCCCGCTGTCGCTGGGCGGCCGCCGTCGCCTGCGAGTGGCCCTGTGACTGGTACAGGGGATCGCGTGGTGCGACGGGCACGGAGTAGCTCGCCTGCCGTGACTGGATCGTGACAAGCGGTGAGCTGGGATCAGACACACAGAACGCCAGGGGTGCGGCGGCGGCGGCGGTCGTGACGACAGTGGCAGCGGCAGTAGTGGTAGTAGCGGTGGGCCGTACGCCACTCGACGAGAACTGAGGCTCGTCGCGAGGCCCGTGCGGTGCGTCACCGTACGAACCTGTGCGTCTGGATGTCGCGGCCCACGCCGTCTGGCTGCCGTCCCAGGAGTTTTGTAACGGAGGGATGAGGCTGGCCGCGCGCGGCTTGCGGAGGGAACCGACAGATGTGTGCACCATGTCCATTTGTAGGTGACACCAACACACACTCACACAAGAAGTAACTGGTTAACAAACTAGATGGGAGATACAAAGACTGAGAAGAGGACTTCCAGAAATGAGGAAATAGGGGACAGTCTACGCTCTTTGAAAGACACAAGTACGAAAAACAAAAGGAAAGAAGAAAACAATATTCTACTCACAAGTTACGGCAAAGATGGGACAAGGAAGAGGTAACGGAGAGGGGTAAAAAACAGGAAAGAACAGTGCACCGCTGAATTGCGCAGAAATACAGCGCGCGAAGGGAGAGAAACGGACAAACAAAACAGCAGCTGGGAACACTGGTGTGCGTCCACACTGTCTACCCAACCCACGAGCTTTCCTCTCTGTTGCTGTTGCTGTTGTTGTTTTGTTTTGTTTTTGACGGCGTGCGTCGTTGTTCACTGAGAGCACCAGCCTGACGTTGTGTGGACGAAAGAAAGAAAACAAGAGAACGCAGAACGAAGCAAAAGAAGAATTGTGAACGCACTACAGGACTGTAGGACGGCGAATAAAGAAAAAATTGGAAGTAATAATTTTTTTAAAAAAGAAGTGAAGCAAACGATGTTTGGGGAGAGGGAGTGGAGAAATATCCCAAGAGGAGAAACCCTTCAAAGCACCGTCAGTCGCACCTTGTGGTATGTGTGTGTGTGTGTGTGCTGAACGTGAAGAGCTGTGACCTGGGCAGCGAAAAATACAGCAAATGATGCGTTAGGTAGAAGGACGAGGAGTAAAGGTATCATCAATGGAAAGTAAAACGTGGAGGCCACCAGGATAGTGGTTTTGTTGTTGTGTGTTTAGGGGTGATGCTCCGTACGACGAGGATAGTCACCATCACAGGAAGTGTAAACAGTCCGGTGAACGTGCCTTTGTGCATTCGTCCTTACCTGTCAGGGGTGCCACAATCGACCATGACAACAGAGAGTAGGCAGCACTGGTGCGGTGACAAACACACACCACACACAGATTGGTACGGGGACACGTACTGGAGGCTAGGGAGACCAACCAGATAACGAGAGACAGAGTTTTTTGCGAGAAGCACAGGCCCTGGCGTAGTCCCGTCATCGTGCACGTCGAGAGTGGCTACATGTGTGTTCGGACATTTTTTTTATCGTGATTCTTTTCCCGATGGAGAAGAAGTTTTGTTACGTTCAGTTACGATTGATCGTGAGCCATTTCTACACGCCAAAAAAAGTAAATAAAACAAGCGTCAAGTGATGGAGCGAGGAAGGGACCGAGAGAAACAAGGCACACACACACACACGTCCACCGTTAAACCCACAATAAACAACAACATCAGGTGGCAAGTAAACAAACCTGTGTATTAAGTTAGAATTCCGTGCCTTGTGTGTCTCCCAATTCCTTTTACTCGTTTGATTTTCTTTCGTTGACATAGGTAAAACAAAAAAAAAAACAGCGCCTGCCGAGGGACGGCGGCCATCTAGAAGAAAACAAAAACCAATGCTTTCAAAAACAAACAAACACGAGAAACAGACGAAACCTTGTTTTTTTTGTGGTAATCACGATGGAGAAAGTCCACGGCGTGGTTGCGTGTGTCACTGGGAGGGGTTGTGTGCCTCCGGTCAGTCCACTTGGTTGCCTCATTGCTCGTGTGTGTTTGTGTGGGGGCAGGTGATGGCGTTTTTTCGTCATGCATGTTGGTCTCCTTCGACGGGCATATATAGATAGACATATATATATCTCGGGCTGTTTGGTCACGGCGTGTCGACACTCTTTCTTTACTTTACTTTACTTGTCGACCAGATCCATCCAGATGCGAGCGCGGAACGTCTTGTAAAGGTCGCGGACGAGTTCGCGGAAGTCCATGCGTTGCTGGGCCTCGTAGAAGAAGGTGAGCTTCTTCTTGTCGAACTGGTACTCGGCGTCCACAATGACCATCGGCAGCCCGTGATCGAGCACACGCTGCGCACAGACGTCCACGGCGCGGCGCTCGAGCTCAGCCTGGGAGCCGTAGAGCTGCTCCACCTCGCTGTCCGTGGCAGCACGCAGGACAGTGCCATTGCCAACACCCATGCTGCGCGTGAGCAGACTGCCGCTGAGGCCGATGCCGACCACGCTGGCCCTACCATCGCCGTCCTTGTTGTCACCCGTCGTCTCGCACCAGGTGTAAATGACGAGTCCGAGGTCTTCACCGCGGTCGCCACCGACCACGACGTAGCTGCCCGGCGCCACGTAGTTGTGCGAGTCGTACTGCAGCACGCGCTTGCGCTTGAACTCCACCAGGACTCGGCACGGCAGCGCGGTGTCAATGCCAAGCGCGGCGGGGTCCTCCTTTTTGCCGTCTGGCACGGGCACCACACGCGGGCGGCCGTTTTCGTACCGCGCGCAGACGCTGGTCGTGAGGTGCTGGTCGTGCAACGAGCGTAGCATGTCAATCGGAATCGTGTTCTTCTCACCGGCTGCTACGGCTGCGGAGAAGGCGGACTCGGCGGTGTCGCGCGTTTTGCTTGGCGTGTGAGCTGCAGCAGCCGCCGTCGCATTGGCAGCGTTCTCGCCCGGCGACGAGCGCCCGCGCAGTCCCGGGTAGCTGTCCTCGCGGCCACCGATGATCTCCTCGTAGATGGAGTCAAAGTTGACGAGTGGGCTTGTCTCGCCATCGTGTGTGGCGAACGGGTTCGTGTAAGCACCCGTGGCGTGGTTGCTGTTGTTATTGTGGCCGGACGGTGTGGCACTGTTGTTGTTGTTGCTCGTGCCGGCGAAGCGGGCGAGGAGGTCGTCCAGCGTGAGCCGAGCCGACGACTGCGGTGAGCCCATGATGGATGGGTCGGTGTTCACGAAGCCCGCCATGCCGCCCGCGCCGACCGGTTCCTGCTGCAGCATCGAGAGCGAGCTCCAGTCATTGCGATCGCCCATACCAGAGCCAGGCGCCTTGAAAGCCATCATGTTGTTGTTCCCGTTCGGCTCGCGCATCGGCGTCGAGGTGGAGGCGATGCTGTTCATGTTGCTCTGCCCGGTGCTGAACACGTTCGCGCCACCGTTGAAGCCGAGGCGGTCCGCCAGGAAAGCACCGCCGGCCGCGTTGGACGGAAACGTGGACCGAATCGGTGTGGAGCTGTGCATGCCACCAGACATCTCGCCAGGCGCCGTCACTGAAAAGGGTGACGCATTGTGCCCACCGTTGTTTGTGGGACTGTGGTGGGACGCCGCCAGTGCGCTGCCCATGCCGCCGCGATCGTCGCAGCTGTACTGCACCTTGGCGCGTAGCTGCTCAAGGCGGCCACTGAGGTCCGCGTAGGACAGCTTCAGCATGTTCTCCTGGCGCTGGAACGTCTCGTCCAGCTGCGCCATCATACTGCGCACCAGTTGGAGCGTCTGCTCGCGATCACCAGATCCGTTTTGCATGGTGTGCTCGGGATGCTGTGGTGTTGTGCTAGTGTGTGTGTGTGTGGTCTAAAAGAATAGGGCAGATGTAACTGTAACGGTGACGCGGATCAACAACGTTCACGGTGTCTATCTGCGTGCCCGTGTGTGCGTGTGGTCGCTGTGGAAGAACCAAAGTCGGCGAGAGACACAGAGAGACGCCCACGTGCCGCGTTTTTGTATCTAATTGCTTCTAAAAGGGGGAGAACGTGATAGGAGAAGTGGGGAGATAGGAAGCGGAACGGTAAGAAACAGAAGGGACACCCCACAACAGTGTGGCTCAACGGAGAAACAACAGGCACACAGAAGCAGACAACAACAGAGAGAGAGTGAAAGAGAAAAGGCATCGTGTCAGTAATGCCTCGTTGTCCGTGCTGAACAGGAATTCTGCATGGGTAGACGCTGCAGCTAGTGAACGTTCCGTTTACGGTCCGTGTCGGGTGGGTTGCCGTTACCGGTTCACGACTGCCCCATTCCAAATGGTTCTCAAAAGTCACGCACGACGTGACGAACGCGCCACTCACTGTACTCAGACGCCATGCGATTTGCTTCGCTTCACAAGTACCGGCGTGGTTCACGTCACGGAGACGGTGGTGGCGAGAGGGGATAATTTCCGTTGTCATTTGTCTTGACTGTGGCAGAGAACAAAAAAAGGAGAGGGGATAAAAAGTGCTTGCACAAACAAGCAACCAACGAAGAGGACAGGGGAAAAAAAACGCACGCTCAACGACGCAAAGAAACAAAGGGGGGGGGAAGTGGGTGGAAAGAAAAAAACAAAAAAGCAAGACAGATAACTGGGAGACACACACCAATCGTCCTCAGTGTGCGCGAGATGTGTGTGCGTACCGCGTCAGCACCGAGCCACCGAGAAACGGAAGGGAAAAAACGAGAAGCATGAAAAAAAAAGAGGGAGTGACGGTCCAAAAAGCAACATGCAAAGTAATCTTGGTTCACGGTGGCACTCAAAAGAACGCAGACATTTGGAAACGAAAAAGAACTATACACTAGGTGCGATTGCAGTACAGTAGTGGTAAAGGCACCACAACACAAAAAAAAAAGAAGAAAACAATACGCCACGGTGATCACCAAGTTTTACAAATTCATACCTGAGGTACGCATGCGGCGCTGTTTGCTAATCTCCTTTTCTTGTGTGTGTGCGCACGCCTAGAGTTATTGCGCTTCCTTGTCTACTTTCTTGTTTGTCTTCGTTTTTCGATGCCAGACATGCACCCACTTCCCCCCTTGGCCCTTTGCCCGCTCCTTCCACCTCGTATAAAAAACATTCACGAAGAGAAATTGAGGGGAGGAGGGGAGTACGCGAACGCGTGTTGGAAGCCCAACACGTTGCCAGCTGGTATTTTCCTTTTGTGTGGGGGGGGGGAGGAGGGGGGGGGGGTGATTCACTTTTTTTGTGTTGCGTTTAGTTGGTCAGCTCCGACAAGCGCATGGCGTATTCGATGCGCTCGTCCTCGGTCATCTCCTCCAGCGGCTTGGTGAGCGGGATGAGGTCCTGTGGACGAACCGGCTTTTGGCTCTGCAGTTGCGCGCGCAGGGTGCGGTAGTGGTTGGCGCTACGCGAGGCGTTGGTGATCGAGGCGGTGGTGCCGTTCAGTGGCTGAAGACCGAGACCCTCGCAAATGTGGTTGCACTGGTGCTTCTCGGCCCACTTGTCGATGCCTTCTTGGCCCATGTTGCCCATGCCCAGCCCCTTGCCGTCTTCCGTGTGGATCTGGGGATCGGTCAAAAAGTCATGGACGCCCTGCAGATCGCAGACCAGCATGGACCCGCCGCTCTCCACCAGCGTGAAGTGGGAGAAGGCCTCGGCGGCGTCGAAGGTGGCCTGACGCTTGGCCTGCTGCTCGGGCGTGAGCCCCGCCTTCTTGTCGTCACGGTAGGTCTCGCCAAAGTTGCTGTTGTACTTGGTGAAGTGGCCGTTCAGCTTCGGCTCCATCACGAACAGCACCTCACGTGTATCCTGCGTCTTGTAGGAAAAGAAACCAGCGCGCTTGTGCTGAAAGTCGGCCGGGATACTCTTCTGAGGAATGCGGACGACGTAGCACTGGAGGAAGGAGATGTTCGGCTTCGCGATGGTCGTGTGGAGGCGGTTGAAGTTGTTGGCGAACTCCTCGCACATGCACTGCGCCTCGCCCTCGTTGAAGTAGTCCTTCTCAACCACGTCGGAAATATTACGACGGAACATCTTCGCCACCATGGCTGTGCCCGCGCCTTCCTCATCCAGCTCTTCCACTTCGTAGCAGACACGCATGCCACCGTGGCCGAGGCCTTTGCTGGGACGCACGACGCGAATCATGGTGTCCACCTCCTTCCAGGTGTAGCTGCGGAGGTCAAAGAGGTACTTCTTGGACGGGCACACCACCGGTGGGTCCTCTGGGGCGGCGGCGGCGTCGCGGTTGCCAGGCTGCATGGTCGGTGACAGATTGCTTGTGTTGTTGTTGTTGTTGTTTTAACGTGGGCAGCCGGGAATGTCTGGAAAACGAGAGAGGCAGGAAGAAGAAACAAAAAGAGGGAGTCTTGAAAACTGAAAAACGAAAAGAAAACGCAATGAGAGAATGAACGAAAGGCAGAAAAATCAAGCGGCACAGTCAGTTCTGTGTGTTTCGAGTTTCTACGACGCTTCTCACGCAATGCGAGAACAAAAAGTGGGAAACGACGATGACAATGACGAGGTTAGAGTAGAGGGGGAGGAAGGAATAGTAGAGATGCGCATGCAAATGAAAAACCGAGAGAGCTTGAGACACAGAAGAGTTGCGATGCTACGAACGGAACCAACCGCCGTAGGACCAGCGTGTGGCTTTCCAGAGCGTAATCACGTGGCAACTCTGGCTGGGTGATAGCTACGTGAGCGGGGAGTGTGCACGTCAGTTGTGGAACACAAGGAACAATCGCACACAACAACAAGGAAGACAAGACACTGAGCACGCTCGTATCCGAGGTTGCGCACAGATGCAGTGTTTCTGCCACGTGTTGTGACACCGTGTTCGGCCTTCCTGATTGATATTGTTCATTTAGTATTGCTGGGGAGCGTACAAGGTGTAGATGCAAATGGTATGGGAAGTGTGTAGGGGACAAGCAGTGCCGTCACGGCTGCGTTGCAGGGAAAGTATTGTAATAGTGTTTGTTTGTTTTTTTCGACAAGTCTGCAGTGGTCAACAGTGTGGGACAATCTGGAGAGCAAGAAAGCAAAGCAAAAAAGGCAAGTAGAAACGGTGAGTATGTCTAGGCGTGGAACGGAAACCACAACGAGAGGACACAGAGACATTTATCACAGTGAAGGAGCCCTGCAAGGAAAACGCAAACCAACGAAAAGGGGGAAAAGGGGGGGGCTCGACACGGATGCCGACAAATCATTGCTGCGAGAGTGTGGATATGAACAATGTCGAGTACACATTGAGGAGTGATCAATGGCAAAAGCCACTCAACGACCCAACGTGTGTGTTTTTTCTTCTCTTGTTGTTTTGCAGCGAAGTGTCACTGGTCGAGTTGAACTGTCTTGTTTGTTTGTTTGTTAGCTTGTACCGCGTACTCCGCACGTCACTCTTGAAAGAACAGAGAGAATCCTGTCTCCTTTGTGTCCGACAGGCGTGCCTCCGTAACCTTTCGCTACTAGACTCTGATACACTTGCTTTATTCGATTCGTTTGTCTCCTCATTACGTTTTGTCGCCATTTTGCGTAGCTATTTGGCTTTTAGGACAGCTGTTGTTGTTGTGTGCCACTGCAGTTTTGAATGTACGATGAAGGCGTGCATGAACGCAGCGCCGGTGAAGAAGGGAACGCACAGAGAGAGAAGAGAGAGCGAGCGAGGCGGCGCTCACGTGTGCACAGTGACAGTACGTCGTGCATATTTCTCCTTCGGTTACTGGGCGAAGATATAAACAGGTGTATAGCAGTTTGCGAACATAACTGCGTCAACGAAATGTACTCTAGCAAGGAAAAAGAAAGCAAGACGGGCTGGGGAAAAACAAAGACGCAACGAGTGGTGAACGCCACCAGTGAATGAAGAGAAGTGGTGGCGCAGCAACGGCAAAAAGGGGGAACGCAAAAAAAAAGAAGCAAAGAAACAGAAACAGACACTGTGATACAAGGAAACAGATGGTGCGCCTGGCAAAAGAAAAAAAGCAACGCACCCTGACGAAACGTAACACGAGTAAAAAAAGTGAAAAAAGAGAACGCCATGTGTTGAGAAGAGAAAAGGAAAAGGGAAAGCATCCACGTGAGCTATAACAGATTGTTGAGAAGAACAAAATCAAACAACACGATGTAAGAGAGAGAGTCAGCCCGACACAGATTACGCGCACTTGGTGAAGGTGGACCGCATCTTTTGCATAATCAGGATGTATCTGTTGCTCTGTATGATTTCCGGCGTCAGCGTCGGTGCGCGCATGCACAGTGACTTGAGCCCAATTGTTCTGCATGCGTCGTTGCAGCGGTGGCGCTGCGCAAAGCGGTCAATACCGCGTTTGCCCATGTTGCCGATGCTGAGACCCTCGCCATCGTAGGTGTGCATTTCAGGGTCGGTGAGTTCGTTCGCGACGCCCTGGACATCACAGAGCAGGAGACCGCCTTCGCTCTTCGTGAGCGAGTAATGTGACAGCGCCTCTGCCGCCTCAAAGACACGGTAGCGTGCGGCCGCGGCGGCCT
This sequence comes from Wallacemonas sp. MBr04, assembly GCA_030849635.1. Classification (NCBI taxonomy): domain Eukaryota; phylum Euglenozoa; class Kinetoplastea; order Trypanosomatida; family Trypanosomatidae; genus Wallacemonas; species Wallacemonas sp. MBr04. The sequence continues at coordinate 128,995 of JASANR010001551.1, forward strand.
CGCCGAGTGCCTTCTCGTTGTGACGATAGGCCTCGCCGAAGTTGCTGTTGTACTTGGTGAAGTGCCCGACGAGCATCGGCTCCATCGAGAACATGCACCGGTCCGTGTCGCTTGTGTGGTACGAGAAGAAGCCCTTGCGTTGGGACCAGAGATCCTCGGGGATGTCCTTCTGGTCGAAGCTGATCACGACAGCGGTCACGTAGTTCATCATGACACGCGGGTTCGACGCGGCGTTCTCCTCGACGACCGGCTCGTTGTTGAAGTTGCGCGCGAACTCAGCGCACAGGCACTGCATCTCCACCTCGGTGAAGTAGTCCTGCTCAACCACGTTACTCACCGTGCGGCGGAACATTTTGGCGACGTGCGCCACCTCGTTGCCGTTGCCGCGCAGACTCACTTCATTGACCTCGAAGCACACACGCATCGCACCCTGCGCGACACCCGCCTCTGGGTTGCAGATTCGGATGAGCGCGCGGTGACGCCGCCACTCGAGCTTCTCGATGTTGTAGACGTACTTGGTCGCGGGGAAGATGAACTGGCGCTGGATGTCCAGGCCACCCGTCGTCTGGGCGAGCGTGTCCACCTCGGGTGAGCGCGGGGGCTTCACAGGCTCTTGCGGGGGCGGGGGTGGTGTGGGCGAGCTGTGTGACGCGCGCTTGTCGCGGGACGGCGACGTCGGCAGCAGCGGCGGCGCCGACGTCACGAGCGTCTTCTGAGTCGGCGTGGTGATCTGCGCGTCGCCGTGGAAGGGCGGTCGCATCACGGGTGGCGAGTTGCGGCTGAAGAAGAGCGGACTGCCGAACTTGTTGTCGGTCGTGCGCACGGGCATGTCCGTCGCCGACCGCTTGAAGGCCTCTGGTGCGGCGCGTGGTGGGCCACTGCGTGGCGGGGGCGTCATGCGCGCACTCGCGGCGGCGGCGGCGGTGGCGGTTGTGGAAATGCCGTCCGTCCCTGCGGACGTGCGTTTGAACGGCGAGGCCATCCGCGTCATGTTCGGGTTCTTGGGCCCCAGTGGTGGCTGCGCGCCACCATCACCACGGCGTGGAGACACAACATTGTTGTTGTTGTCGGCCACGGACGGGTTGGAGGCGGGCGTCACGAGATCTGACGGCGTGGGCAGCGAACCAGTGGTGGCCTGCCGGGAGAGGGGTCTCTGCTTGACGAGTCCGGCATTCGCGCTGGGCTGACGTTCGAACGGCAGCGCACGCGAGGTCGGGGTGCGCACAAAGGCCAGGTTCTTCGTCACACCACGCGCACTCACGGGGAGCTTCGCCGGTGGCGCGGCGGGCATTGGCTGCAGCGCGGGGTCTGGCATGGAGGCCGGCTTCTGCGTGCCACGCACGTTGCGTGGTCTAGGTGAGACTGGGGCCATCACCGCGTTGCCACGTGTGTTGGACTGCAAGCCGATGCGCGTGTTGAGTGGGGGCTCCCGTGACGTGGCGGCCGTGGCCGTGGCGGCGCGCGTGGACGGTGTCTTCTTGGGCGAGCGCGACGTCGCAGCGACATCCTTGAGCGGCGTGGCAGGCATGCTGAGAGGGCTCATCGCGTCGGTGATGGGGGTGCGGCGATGAGAACTGTTGCTGCCACCGCGGGGCGAGACGTTGCCAGCCGCAGCGGTCGCCTTGCCGCGGAGGTCGGCATTCTTCTGGAGCAGCTTGGATCGGTTCGGCGACGTCGCAGGAGACACACTCAGGGAGCAGTCATCGCGTGTGGGCGGGTCGAGCACGGCACCGGCCATCTCGTACGCATCCGTGTCGAAGTACTTGACCTCTACGTTGTCGTTCGCCGTGCCGCGCCTGCCTTGTGTCTTGACGGAGCGGTTCGCGGAGGCGGGTGGGGTCGATGCCTTGCTTGGCTCTGCGATCTGGTCAGCGGGTGCGGACCGAATGGCCGGTGCACGGGCCGTCGCGAACTTGTTGGCATCGGTGTGGCGCGCCGAGGCGGCGGTGGCGGTGGCGGACGTGGCGTTCTGTGCGGCGCGCGCTGACGCCAGCACATTCGGTGGCGGCCCCTTGCGCGTCACGCGCGGGCTCGCCACACGGATCCTCGTCGGCTGTGCCGCCGCGGCGGTCTTGACTGTGTCGGTGCTGTTGTTGCTGTTGTTATTGGTGTTCTTGGTCGGGGACGCCGTGGTGGCGGTGATGCTGTTGCGTGGCGGGAGACGCGCGGGGTGCGGGCCAGACTTGACGGCCGCCGCCGGTGGTGCGGACGCCTTGGCCGCGGTCGACTCGCCGACGTGTGGCGAGCGCGCATGCCGTCCTGCGCCGCCGGGTGGCCGTGTGTCCGCCAGCGAGGGCGGCGCCGTGGTCGTCTGCGCGGCGAGTGGCGCCGGTGCCGCGTCACGGCGGTCGCGACGGCGCGGGGACATGTTTGGCAGCGGGCTGGCGGCCATGGGCGAGCGGCTGCGTTCCAGCTGGCCACGGTGCATCGGCAGGATCACCATGCTGCACAGCGATTGGGCAAAGTTGGTCAGGTGCGATGCGTAGGCATCGAGCGGGCTGCCGTCCAGGTCGCGTCCGGTCGGCGACGCGGCGGAGGCGGGTGAGTTGGCCGAGTTTGGCGCGTCAGCGACACGCTTCACGGCTGGCAACTGCAGCAGGGCACAGACGTCATTGCACTGATGGCGCGACACCCACTTGGACAGCCCGCGCAGGCCGCTGTTGCACATGCCGAACTGCTTGCGATCCTTGGAGTAGACGAGCGGGTCGACAAGGTACCCGCAGGTGCGCTGCAGACCCTCGACGAGCAAGCTGCGGCCACTCAGGTGGTACGTCATGTGGGAGAACGCTTCGGCAACCTCGATGAAGCGCTTCTTGTCCCACGTGGCATCGGCGCGCGGGTAGTACGGCTCCTCACCGCACGCGTCCTGGTCGTCCAGGTCTGCCACGCGTGCGTCGGCGGCATTGATGGGAGGGAAGCGGATGCCGAGTGCGTCGCACGTGGAGACGTCGGGCTCCACAAGGAACAGCACCTCCTGCGTGTCGTGGGTGCGGTACGAGAAGAAGCCCTTCTGTGCGGCGAGGTATTCGTCCGGGATGTTGATTTTGGGCACGCGCACGAGGAAGCGGTTCGTGAGCAGCGGAAACGACGGCCGCTTCTGGCCGGCTGCGGCGGCATCGGGTAGCTTCATGCGATGGTAGATGTGCGCGAACTCTTCGGTGATGACCTGGCACTGCGCCTCGCCAAAGTAGTCCTCCTCACTGACGTCGGTGATGTTGTGGCGGAACATGCGGGCGAGCGCGGGCAGAAACCGCTCATTCTCGTCGTCGTCGTAGTCCACAATATTGTGCGGGTCCACGACAGGCGGTGCGGCAGTCGGAGCCGCACCACTACCACGTGCGCCGGAGCCAGGTCCCGACGAGCTGTTCAAGCTGCGATTCGGGTCGCGCTCTGACAGAATATGAACGGCAAAGATGGCGTGCAGCGAGTCCTGCGCCACGCCCCGGTTGGGGTGCAGGATGCGCAGCACAATCTCCTCCTGGTTCCACTTGGAGATGGCTGGCATGTAACGGTAGCGGATGCCCGTGATGACCTCCGCCGGGGCATCCCGTGTTGTCATGAGCAGCGAGGCGATGGACGAGTCGCGATCCTCGCCACGGCCCGGGTTGGGCAGCGACGCGCTCGCAGCGGAGTTTGTCGTCGGTGGAAACGACGGCCGGGGGTACGGGACTGGCGGGTGCTGCGACGGCTGCGGCAGGCTCGGTGTGTTCGTGCTGCGCACACTCATCGGGGCGCCGGCGGGGCGGTGTGTGCTAGGTCCACCGAGGCTGCTGGTGCCGTCGCACGGCGTCGGCTCGGGCGTCTCACCGTTACTCAGTGGGACGTAGATGTTCGGCGAAGCAGGCACAAGACTGGCGGCGCTGTGAAAGCGGCTACTGGGCATTCCTGACTGTGTGAACGACGCGTTCGCCGGGGTGTCTACGACCGGCTTGGCGTAGACCATGGAGGGATCCATTTTTTTTTTTTGGATCAAGTGTCCGATCACGAGCTGGGGGGAACTATGGGACTCAAATGGCTGTGTGTGTGTGTGTGCAACTAGGTAAATAAGAGGGAAACAAAAGCTAGAATGGCAGTGCAGACGTGAGAATCACACCAAACAGGAGTGCACGTCTTTCACTACTATTTCCTTTCAAAAAAAGGAAAAGAAAAAGTAGTCAAGTGCAGAGACAGTTGTGTGGACACTTCTGCTGCGCTGACCACTTGGTGTTGTTGGTGTTGTTTTGACGTAAATTGTGCGAATCTTTGACGGTGGCAAGCAAGGACACTACCAGAGAGAGAGAGGAAGAGTCGAGGTGGTAGTATGTTTAGAAACGTAAAGAGAAGAAGATGAGGTGCAAGAGTGTAGAGGATAGAGGGCAGAAGGTGTTGGGGAGAGGAAGAGGAAACATCGCAACTACGGGCGAGAGCCCACACACACGCACACACCTCAAGAGAAGAGACGCGGGTACAGACGCGCGCACAAGAGCATCACATGAGAGCATCTTCTGTATTTCAGTCAGCGGGCATCGTCACACAGGTACCAGGTGAGATTGTGGTGGTATCCACACGGTATTGTGGCCATCAATAGACCTGGGGATGTGCCGCCACAACGCACAGCTTGTTCCATTGTGTGTGTGAAGCGGGGGCTTGCAAGGATGTTGTCAGTGGAAAAGAGTTCTGTCTGCGGTGAAAGAGATTGTGATATTCACATGCTCTCCATCGGAAAGCAAAATGAGCTAGTAAGAGGCACAAACACACGAAACAAACAAAGAGAGAGAGAGAGAGAGGAGGTCGCCAACGTACGCACACATATGGGATGCCAGACAAATAACAACAAACAGGCGCCAACGAAAGAAAAAAGAAGAAAAAACCACGAAACGAAACGGGATGAAACGGGATGAAACGACGAGGATGGGGACAAAGTGTAAAGAGAGCTCATGCAAATCTGTGATTAAGTTGACGTTCGGCCCCCTCTTGTTACCTATTGATCTGTTTAACGACAGCTTATCGGCTCTACGACTCGAGTAGCTGCGAAAGGCGAATTGTGTAATCTAGTCGTTCATCGTCTGTCATCTCCTCCAGCGGCTTCGGCAAAGGCACAAGGTCCTGCGGGCGGACGGGGCTTTGGCTCTGTAGACGTGCGTTGAGTGCGTTGTAGTAGCTCTCCTGACGGCCACTGCGCAGCATGCTACCGAACTCCAGCTTCTGAAGCGCGAAGCCCTGACAGTACTCATTGCACACGTGTTTCTCAACCCACTTGTCGATGCCTTCTTGGCCCATGTTGCCCATGCCCAGCCCCTTGCCGTCCTCCGTGTGAATCTGGGGATCGGTCAAAAAGTCGTTCACACCCTGCAGATCGCAGACCAGCATGGACCCGCCGCTCTCCACCAGCGTGAAATGGGAGAAGGCCTCACCTGCGCGAAGCAGCCGACGGCGGCGCAGGTTCTCCTCGGGCGACACTTTGCCTTCGGAATTACTGTAGACGCCACCGAAGTTGTTCGTGTACTTGGTGAAGAAGCCGCTGAGCTTCGGCTCCAGAGCGAACATCATGGCCTGCGTGTCCTCGGTGCGGTACGAGAAGAAACCGGTTCGCTTGGTCTTGTACGTTCCGGGGATGGCAGTGTGTGGCAGACGCACAATGTGGCACTGCACAAACTCCACGTGTGGCCGTGCGAGCGGAGCCCCGTTCGGCTCCTTGTCCGTCGTCACAGGGATAAACTCCATCTCGTTGAAGTTGTGCGCGAACTCCTCGCACAGACACTGTGCCTGGCACTCGTTGAAGTAGTCCTTCTCCACCACGTGGGTGATGTTGCGGCGGAACATCTTGGCCACCATCGGCCGCTTCTTGCCATCTGGTAGGATCTCCTCCACTTCGAAGCACACACGCATCGCACCTTGGCTGAGACCGCGGTTGGGGTGCAGAACGCACACTTGGCAGTCGGACTCAATCCACTTGGAGCGGACGTAGTCGTACACGTACTTGCGGCCCTTGACAGTCACATCGGGCTCGTCCGTGGGAGCGCCTGCGGCGGCAGCAACGGCAGGTGCAGGCGCAGGCTTTGGAGACGGTGGCTTCGCAGGTGGTGCGGTCTTCTTGACTGCCGGTGCTGCGGGAGTGGCCGCACCACCAGCGACGGCGGGCTTCGCCGCAGGGCACTTGGCAGGGACAGAGACGGTCTTCTTGGGAGTCGCTGCCGGTGCTGGGGTGGCGGCCTTCACAGGGGCCGCACGCGCGGCAGGCGCAGGCGCGGCAGGATCGACGTGGGCATTCAACACCGGCTTCGCCTTAGCTGCCGCGGGAGCACCTGGCTTGGCGGCCAGTCCCGGTGGCGCGGGCGGACTCGCGGGACCACTTGCAGCAAAACTGCCCTTTGGTGACGCGTTGGACGTCGTCGTGGCGAGTGACATCGCTTTCGGAGAGGCAGCTGATGACGCCGAGGTCGACGGCACGTTCGAACCTTTTGGAGCCGCAGCCGCAGCTGGAGGCAGAGGTGATGCGGTACTGCTCGTGGACGAGGGCTTCGGCGAGGCAGATGGGTGTTTCGCGCCACCCGCGGGTTGTGCTGCTGCTGCTGGTGCTGGTGCTGCTGGCTTGGTGGTAGCCACTTTGGGAGCGGGGGCAGCGGGGGCCGTTTTTGGTGACGCCACTGGTGCCGGTTTCGGAGACGCGGCGGGGGCTGGTTTCGGCGAAGCGGCAGGCGTGGGTTTTGGCGACGCCGCGGGTGTTGGCTTGGGGGAGGCCGCGGCAGGAGACGACGTCGCCGGCGCACCCGTGGGGTCCGGTTTAGCCTTGGGCGCCGTCTTCACAATGCGCTTCATTCTGGATGGGACAGAGGTACGCACGCAGGGGGAAGAAAAAAATTGGAACCGGGGGAAAATGCGGTGGAAAATGCGATCGAAGATGCTGCTGAAAACAACAATGGCAACTCTGTATTTCTGAGTATGGCAGTGAAAGAGCACTGTTCGCGACACGGAAGGGAGAGAAAGGAAAAAAAAAAGAAAACCGTGACGCCGAGAAAAAGATTCACAGGTTTGATGCGATACAATGGAATGAAAATGAGCAAGAGGGAGTGAGAGAGAATGAAAAGAGAACAACAAAAAAGGGAGGACACTTCTGAGAGCAAAAACCACTTTTCAGCGCACGTGACAACCAACAAAAACAACACAAATATACTGTGTGGGGTCCATTTGCGAGTGGTACAAGAAAGAGGGAAAGGTACAGGTGAGACGTGTGAGAACGGTGAGTGGCTGTGCATGGCCCGTCGAGTAACGGATAGTAAGCTGAAACCCGGTTCAGCAGACGTCCCGTTGGCAACCGGAAGCGCCTTTCAAGACTATGGAATCTGAGAGATTCGATAGTAGTTTCCACTCACGTCATCCGAGCTTATCGAATCTACGTGCCGCTATCCGTTCTTTTTGTTGTTGTTGTTTTTTTTGACGCCGTGACACTGATTCGCACATCCACTAGTGTGTGTGTCTGATTAATCTGCTATGGTTTTTGTTTGATGGTGGTGGCAAAGCCCTGTGTAACAGGGGCGACACTCAGGTCGGAAGAACACACAAAGAGGGAGAAGAGTGGGGTAAAAGAGAAACCAGATGTGAACAACAACAAAAACAAGAGAAACAACAACAGGATACGCGAGGGGAGTACACGCACGCCTACTCACTCATTGCGCATCCTTGTACTCGCGGTACACCTCCCAGAAGATCCTGCCGCTGTCGATCTGCGCGCCGAACTTGGTGGCCAGGAGAATGGTGCCGCTGAGCCGGCGGTGCAGCGAGTAGACCGGCGTCGGAGGTGGACGCAGGCGCAGCTTCACCATCGTCGGCACGTGCTGTTGGATCAGCTTGGGCAGGTTGTGCGCAGCAAAGTCGAACGGCTCACTGTCTTCCCTGAAGCAGCGCCCCAGCAGCAGCACGCTCTGTGTGTGGGCTTCAAGCATCTCCTTCGCCTCGCGGCCCGTCAAGAAGCCGAGCGCGATGCTCTTCTCCACAATCGTCTTCTCATCGCCACGGGCAGCGGCCGCGACGACGTCGATGTAGTCGGCCACGAACGTTTCATCGTACTCGCGGGCCGCGCCAAAGTCGAGCAGGTTGATCTTGCCCGATTCGGCATCGTAGAGGAAGTTGGCATAGTTTGGATCCGTCTGCATGAACCGCCAGGTGAACAGCTCACGCAGTGTCAAGCGCATCATCTTTTCCGCGACGTAGTTGCGGAATGACTGCGGGATGTCTGTGCGGATCGCCACCTTGTCGAGAGGCACGCCGAACACAAACTCGGAGATGAGGACCTGGTCCGTGGACAGCTCGCTGTACACCTTGGGGACGTGGAATGCATCGCGCAGGTCGGGATCTGCCGCGACCAGCTCCGCGTAGCGCGTCTGCTTCGCGCCCTCCACCGTGTACTGGCACTCCATGCTCAACTCGTTGCGCAGCTCCAGCAGGATCTTGTCCACGAACATGCCCGGTGGCAGAATGTTGAGGCTCATGAGCATCTTCAGGTTCGCCACGTCGGAGTCGATACTGCGGGCCACACCAGGGTACTGCACCTTCACGGCCACCTCTGCTGTTTCAGGGACACCGCGGGCCTCGTTGTGCTTCAGGACGGCGTGCTGGACCTGGCCAATACTCGCGGCAGCGATCGGCGTGTCCTCAAAGGAGGAGAAGATCTCCGTGCGCCAGTTGGGGTTTTTCAGCTCGGCTGCCATGACCGAGTGGAGCTGTGACTTGGGCATGGCGAAAGCTTGGTCACGCACCTGTTCAAAGAGAGCCGTCACGTGCGGCGGCACGGTGCTCGCGTCCTGGATGCTGAGCATCTGGCCGAGCTTCAACACGGCACCGCGCATGCGGCTGAGGGTGTCGACAATGCGCTTGTGGCCTCCCTGCGAGAGAAGGCTGCCGTCCGGCGTCGAGCCCGTCACCTTTTCCCAGCCGAGCTGCACAAAGAGACTGGAGAAGCCAAGTGCACGTGAGGCGCGCGTCGCCGGCACCGCCTTGTACCGCAACGACGGCTTCTCCTTGTTGTAGTCGGACGAGGCCAGGTCACTCGCCACATCGGCGGGCAGCTCAGCGGAGAGCGCCACACGCGGCGCAGAGGAGGCGGACGACGATGAGAACTCTGACGACGAGGCGTTCGTGTAGTGTGTCTCGAAGCTGGAGGGGAAGAGGTTCATGGAGAGGCTTGTTGGCAGCATGGCCGCCGCGATGAGGCCCGCGCCCCGTGCGATGTTACACAGTGGCGACGCGACAGGAATCGTTCGGCGCAGCATGAGTCAACAGGAAGTGGAACACCTCAGCAGATGGGGGGGAGAACGATTGTCAACGCCCACGCCTCACTCACGACTAGCAAACAAGAGAGGAAAAGGAAACGAAACAACGAAGCTCACAGCCACGCGCGCAACAAAACGAAAACAAAAAAGTGAAAACTTAATTGTGTACGAAGTGCGAGAAAGAACGTTGGAGAGCGCGCAGATGAGTGAGGTGAGAGTCAAGAGAGTGAGTCACGTTGAGACAAGGAGCCGATCAGTTTTTCTTTTCCATGGCACGCAAACAGCCTGTTCGACGCCGCTACAAGCCAGATAATAAACCGTCACATCGTTCGGAAGTTTGCAGTTATGAGCACTGCCTTTCACTTCGGGGACAACCGGTGGTCGCCGCATACGCACGTCGCACTGCCTTCTGCGTGCTGAAGCAGTTTTCACATTGTTTGCTTTTGACGCGGAGCATTACGACGATACGAAGCAAAGACAACAATAACAGCACACCGCACATGTGCCGAGTAAAGAAAGAAAACAGACAAAATAAACAAATATTGAACGGATAATGATGGCTTTGATCAGCATTTTCAGATGATAATACACAGCCGCGACTCCAGCACGCACGCACACACACGTACCTACGTACACGTGATGAACAAATAAAACGGGCCACGATCAGTGTCGGACGTTTCTTTTTCTTGTTTTTCTTTCTTTCCTTTACAGCTTTGATGGCGTGCTCTTCATGATCTTGTGCGTCAGCCGCAGATACCACTCCGCCACCTGTCTCTTTGTCGAGCCAGTCACCTGATCGACTGTGTTGCCAATGTACTTGAGGAACTGTCCCTGCACTTGAGGCATCCCTTGGAGATGCTCCACCTCGACCGCCTCGATGGACGCGCACACACGCTGCAGGACGCTGCTGTTCGTGCACTGCAGCAGATTCACCAGCGAGGAGAAGTATGCGGTGAAGCGTTCACGCGCCTCCGACGAGAGGCCCGAGGCGCCGTTCAGCACCATGCACAGCTTGTCGAAGAGCGCCGACACGATCAGCAGCACGGAGGCGGTCGGCGTGAGCTTGCGGAACGCGTCTCGCGCGGTCTCGTTCGGCGCCATTTGCGAGAGAAGGGAGTTAGGGTTGTCGAGCTGCTCCCGCAACTCGGTGTTGTCAATCGCCTCGAGGCCCTGGCACGCCGCGCGGGAGAAGGAGGCAAAGCGCTTCAGCAGCGTGATGTTCGGTTCACCATAGAGCGGGTTGCTGGTTGGGATGAACACAGCCACGTATGTGGCCACGAACAGCAGCGAGAGACTCTTGCGGGCCAGAAAGGGGGCGATCAAAAAGTCGTGGGCCGCCAGACCGAGTGCGGCGCTGAAGCGGTTCGTCAGGCACGGCAGGGCCACGTCGACCCAGTGCTTCGCCATGGCATCCTCGCGAATGGCATTGGCCGCACTCGAGGTCGCCAAGGAACGCAGATACGCCTCCATGAGCCCCAGCTCGAGACGGTTGCCGTGCTGCACACGTTCCGCCGTGGCGAGCGGCACGAGTCGCGTGAGAAACACGGCCATGACATCGTGTCGGTTCATCTGCTGTGGAATGAGCGCGAGACGAGCCTGCATGCGCTTCATCACAGCCATGGCGCGGCGGCGCTCCATCTCGTTGGCGTGCGCCGACAGCGGGTGCAACACACGCAGCGCGTAGATGGTCGCGACAGCGCGGAGGGCCATGGCAAAGTTGGCCTGCTGCACGAAAACGGGGTCGTCGAAGAGGGTGAAGATGTGCGTGATGTTGTTGAGCGTGACGGCGCGCAGGGCATCGGAGAAGGTCTGGCCGCTTGTCCGCTTCGCCACACGCATCTCCTCGCGATTGTTGTTGGCGCGGAACATGCTGCGCAGCATGCCGAACGCGTCAATGGCGATGAGATCAGCCGCGGTCGCCGCCTTGGCCTTGTCGAGGGCGTTGCCAAAAAGGCTGCTGGCTCCGACAATCGTCGGCTTCGCATGTGCTGCTGTGGCAGCGCTGGCTGCTGGTGGTGGTGCAGCGGATGGCGAGGTGTCCACAGCCGCTTCTGTCTGCTTTAGCGTGCCACTCTTCTGGTCGCGTGTCGCAGTGTGTGCCGTTTCGTCAAGCCGGGCGTGCACAATGTTGAACAGCACCACCTTGATCAGCGCAGGCGTGCGCATGGCCGCTTGCACGTGGCGTTGCGACAGGTACCGGCCATCCTCGATTTCGAACAACGGCATCTGAAAAATGTGCAAGGCAATAGACTGAAACAGCACCGTGACCGATTCAGTCGAGATGAAGCCGTGCGACGCGCCAGCCGTGGTCGGGACCGTGTACGTGTAGGCGATGAGCAGGCGCAAGAAGCTCGCGGCACGGGCATCGTCGAGTGCGCCGGGTGAGGCGAGGTGCGTCTCCGTCGCGCGCTTCACGAGAGCGTCCCCGTTTGTCAAGTCGACCTCGGGCATGCCCGAGACGGTCGCCAGGACGAGGAGCTGTGGAAAGGACAAGGTCGCGTTCTGGCTTTCGAGCGCCTGCAACGCACGCACCGTGGCGTTGCGCAGCCGCGCGACCGACTTCAGCACCGCACTCGACGGCGTCGCACTGGGGTTGGCGCGGTCCGGCATTGGGAAGAAGAGGAACTCGAGGTTCGTCTGCACGCGGCTCATCATGAGGAGCAGGCCGAGCTCATTCAGCAGCGGCGCGACGGGCGTCCCCTGGCTCGCCACCACCGCATCACGGTCGTTGAGGCCAAAGTAAAGGAAGCGGAAGCTCTCCGCGTGGTACGGCGGACGTTTGGCAAGTCGCGTGAGCAGCAGCTGCGCGGCGACGTCCTCGACGTTGTCCTCAAAGTCGCGCTGCCGTGGCAGCAAGGCCTCGATGACGCCACGCAGGCCTCGGCAGTAGCTCTCCGTGCTCAGCTCCCCCAGACCCGCTGCGGTCCAGACAGCGTCCGCGTTGTAGACCGTCACGACCGGAACAATGTCAATGTGGGGGCGCCTCGCGAAGGCAGTCAAGAGGAGCAGCACTGATGCCAGACCAAGCTCCGTCATGCGCGCGAGACTGTGTGCCGGCTTCGAATAGGCGCGGCCGATGAGGCCAAGGCTTGGGTTCTCAGCGCTGCTGCTGGCTTCGCGGGAGAGCATGTCGGACAGCTTCAGCACGAGCTGGGCCATCGTGTCCACGTTGACCTGCGTGATGTGCACCAGCGACATCATAGTGCCGCGTGCCGCCGGCTCCTCGAGTGAGCGCAGCACCGCCGTCACCCGCGCGAGCTGACGGAGTGCCGGAAACAGGGCACTGTAGACCTGATCGGGTGTGCTGCTGGGCGAGAGCTCGGCCATGGGGATGCCACTCAAGCGGGCTGCGCGCCGCAACGCCGGTGTGGCGCCGCCGCTTCCTGCATCCGCCGCGTCCGCACCAGCAACCACCAAGGCGCCTGTCAGACTCGCGGATGGGGCCGCCCCTGCGGCAGGAACAGCCTTTTCGGCACGCACGCGGGCGGCCTTGGAGGCACGATACGTATCCGAGCGCAGGACATCCAGGTTGCGGTCAAGGTCGATCTTGAGTTCCGCCGCCGCCTCGTCGAGTTGCCGATCCACATCCATTAGCATCCCCCACAGCACTACGGAGAGCGCGGAGAAGTCGCAGACCACAGTCTTGTTCGTGGCCAGAGTGGTGGCGTGCTCGGACAGGTAGGCGAGGTCTTTGGGGGCGATGATGTGCACGTGATTGGGCTGGGCGTAGATTTGCGTAGAGGCCTTGCCCACAGACAGACCCGAGGCGGAGAGAATCGCGTTGAGGCGCGACACAACGCGCGCATCACGGACAGCGCTGCCTGTGCCAGTGCCGCTGGTGATCATTGTGCGTGTGTGAGTGTTGGAGCAAGAGTGGGAAACAGGATGAAGGTGACTAATCTGTGACGCTCAGATCGGAGCAGAAGAGAACAAAAGAGATCAAATTTGATTTTGTTTTCACTGAGTAACAAAACTGCAGTTCCGTATCTATGAACTTGAAGCCAAGGGACAACACGAGGAGCGAGGTAGGAGAGGCGGATGCGAAAGCTAAGAAGTAAGAATAAAAGGCGGCGGACAGAAGAACGGCACTGAGGATGTGTGCAGCTGTGTCGGCGTTGCGTCTACTTAGGCCCTTCGCCGTGTCATCGCCGTATAACGACAAGACTACCAGGGGTGAACGTGTCGTTACAGGGAGCTCCACAAGTACATCGTGTAACACAAATAACACCGTCACTGGGAGTCACGTTTGCGTGCGCGTGCCCAGGTACGCGTGGCGTTCCGTTCTGTTCAACACAACGATTTGGTTGCAGCCTTCTCTGTGCCATTCCCCTGTCATTTGTGTGCGTATGGCTCTCGTGCTCATGTGGTAAATGCACGAGTTCCTTCTCTGTCAACGCTGTTTGTGTTGCAGTTGTTGGTGTTCTCCGTTTTTTGTTTTTTTTTGTTTGGTATGTTAAATGAAAAGAAAGAAACAGAAGATGGTTTGAATCATTGTCAGGGTCTTCGAAGTATACTCCAGAACGACATCACCAAGAGGTGCATGCAGGTTCTTAGATGTGCTTGAAGGAGCGGCGCTTGTAGCCCTTGGACGTGCGGCGACCGCGGGCGACCTCCTTGCCGCGGTTGTTGCCGTACGGCTTGGCGTGCTGGCCGGGGGCACCAGCGGCACCGAAGTGCTTGATGGACTCGCGACCGGCCTTGCGACCGCGGAGCAGGAAGGTGTTCTTGCCCAGAGGGGACACCATGGCCAGCTGGTCAAAGGTCAGGCACTCACCACCGGCGGCGACGATGCTCTGGCGCGCGTTCTTGGAGAAGCGCAGGGCGCAGACGCGCATCGCAGGGATGCGGGCCATGCGCACATCATCGAGCACATCACCGACGACGACGGCGATCGGGGCCTTCTTGCTCTTCTCCGTGAAGACAGCCTTGCGCTTCATCACCACAGCGATGCGGCTGAGGGAGATGGGGGCGCGGTTGTTGCGGCTCTTGAGCAGACGCTGGTACACAAGCTTGTTGAGGCCGGAGTTCGTGCGCTTCGCGAGGAACTTGTACAGCTTGATGAGAAGCTTGATGTACGGGTTCGTCGAGTACGTGTGGTGACGAATCACACGGCTGCGCTTGGAGATACCGCGGAGATCAACGCCCATTGTGAGTCTACTGTGAAAGACAACGTGAAAAAACCTGTCCGATGTAAAGTAGTCGTGCGATAACGAGAGGGAGGGAGGAGGGTGGAGAGAAGGAGAGAAGGAGAGAGGTGGAGATGAGAACGACACAAAAAGTGAGGAGTACGTGTGCATCCATGACGAGGAAGCACGTCTGGCATATCAGTGTGTTGTTCCTTCCACAGCACTGGCGCGTGAAGAGTGACTGCCGTGAACAGATCAGTTTGCTTGTCTCCAGTGAAGAAACGGCATCACTACATAGTGTTCATATGTAGTGGTCTACAGCCACAGGCACCCTCCACGTCCATCGCAAGTGAAAATGATATCCACCAAAACGGTTATTTGTGTGCGTGACGCAATACGCTTAACCAGCAATATATATAAAAACAAAAGTCATATGCTACATTGAGACGCGCCATGAACGCTGTGGACACTATCCGCGAGTGTGTCCGTTTACGATGGCTTGAACTTCACCGAGTCCATGCCCATGAGCTGCCCCTTGAGGCCGCGTGGGTTGGCCCACTCGCTGTTCGCGAAGCTCAGGTCCTCGTCCTCGATCATCTTCTTCGCTTCCTCCTGCTGACGGTAGTAACGCGCCATCAGCTCTGCCTGTGCGCGTGCGTCAATGACTGGTTCACGGGCTGGCGCAGCCCCGCCTTCAGCCGTCAACTTGACCGTGATCTTGGTCTTTTCGTTTTTGCCGACGTACTTGGAAAGGTCGGCATCACGTGCCATGGGCTTCGCGCTCCACCACATCGTCACAGGTCCTGACAAGGTCGTCTCGTTCACCGCGCCGTCGTCGATGATGGAGAGAATGCGGTGCGCCTGTGACTTGTCAGCATCGCTACGCGCGTCGTCATCGAGAATGGCGCTGAGGCGCTGGCAGGCGTCGTTGCCGCTGCACTCGGCGGGGAACAGGATCGTCACGGCGCCCTTGAAGGTGTCGATGAGAGTGTCCACCTCCGTTTGCGCGCAGACCTCTCGACGCGCGGCACGCTCGGGGGACAGATAGCTCTCCGCGTCGCCGACTGCACCGAGCAGGTGGTGCTGGTTGGCCTCAGTGCACGAGTCCTTGGCGAGCTGCTTGGCGGCCGCGACCATCCATTGCAGACGCACACGGCTGTTCTGCATTTTTAGCACCGCATCGGTGACGTCACCGACATTGCTGTCGCAGCGAAACGAGAGGATGAAGACGTCGTAATCTTTGCTGTACTCTTCCTTGGGGAGCCGTTTGCATTCCACGAGCACCATTATACCTGGAGAATAGAAAGACAGATAGATAGAGAGGTCTGTAGGGGAGGAGGGACAGGAGGAAGGGCGACAGGTGAAGGGAAAAAAAAGGTGCGGCCAAAGTGTCTCCCTGAAACAGAAACAAGTGGCAGGCATTAGAGTATGTCAACGAGGAGCACAGAGAGTGAGGGGAGCGGACCAAAGGTGAATCAAGCAGAACACTCTTCGAGACTGCCGCCACTGCGACACGCCATTGAGACGGAATGGGGTGAGCAAAGGTTCGCGAGGCCAGTGACACTGCAAATGTCGAGTTCTCACCGCCACGGCTGCTGCCGAGATTTTTGGCGTACGGCAGGTTGTTTCCCCCAGCCCGTCGACGGTACATGAAGACTTATTCTCAAATGTTTGTTGTCAAGAACCGTAGGAAAAGGAGGGATGGTGTCGGAACATGGACGGCACTTCAGGGGAAAGAGGAAAATAAAGATGGATTTTTTTTCACGGAAGAAAGAAAGAATTTTGGAGATGAACGAAAAAAAAAAAGCTGTGTATCTTCCTACCACAGCCTCACACTTGGTTGCAAGTGCGCTGCTCCGCAAAGGTGCCTCCGTCTGTCGCTACGACATGATGTGTCCATGTTCGTCGCAGACTGTCGCGTGTGCGCGTGTGCGCACCGAGTGGGAGGCCCTTGTGCAGAAGCCGCGCAGGGAACAACGAAAAGGGAAGAGGGGGTGGCAGAGAAGACAGCGGTGGCGAAATCGGTAGTGGATCATCACCAGTAGCAAGCATCGAGAACAAAGAGGGCTGCAGCTTGTTGGGATCGAAACGGAGAGACACAGGGGGGTGGGGCATCTGCANAGGTGGTAGAGAAGACAACGGTGGCGAAATCGGTAGTGGATCATCACCAGTAGCAAGCATCGAGAACAAAGAGGGCTGCAGCTTGTTGGGATCGAAACGGAGAGACACAGAGGGGTGGGGCATCTGCAGCTGGCTCTTTGTGATGGCACCGGTAGCAACAATGATCACGGACTTATTAGCTAAGATGGAAAAGGGAAAAGGAAAAAAAAGAAAAAAGAAAAAGAGGGGAAGAAACAGAAGGCGGTGCTGCTGACGGTCAGCACCAAAAAGAAAAAGGACTGAAAAAAGGGAAGAGATACAGACTTACGTGGGACAACTACAACTGTGCCTCATTAGCAAAGTCGTCGAGTGGGAGCTGAGCTGCTGTCGGTAACGGGAGCGCGGTACATCCAGCACGCAGACACACACACAACAGCGCGGACCATCGCCACGTCTGTTGTGCGCCTGCCTGCAGTAGCTGTCGCGGGCGCCTGCTTGATGCGCGGAAAGAAAAAAAAACAGCGTTATCAGCTCCGGGAAACAGAGACGGCTGCAACGATGATGAGAGCACAGAGAGGTGAGCAGTTGCCATGTCTGTCAGTTAGGGGTTAGGTGTGTCAGTTATGAATTGTCGGTTTCCGTTCTTTTACGGTCACGGTGGCTCTTTGCAGAACACTGTTTGTCCGGTTTGCTGGTTTACAGCACTGAGCGTGTGTTGTTTTCTCTTCTACGTTTCCACATCCACTCTCTCTTGCAACTGTTATTTCTGAGAGGGAAGTGGGGGTGCTCTTATTGCTAAAAAACGGGGGAGAAGGGAGAAGCGAAAAGAATCAATCAAAAAAAAAAGAACAAAAAGAGCGAACGGGTTTGCGTCACAGATGCAGTCAGCTTAGCCATCTTGTCTGTTTCAGCAACTCTTAATAGGACGGGGAGGGGTGAAGACATGGAAAGCAATTAGAGGCGTTAGAGATGTTAGAGAAAACGCGCGGTGCA